>JADLZN010002005.1:7500-97030 GCA_018155175.1 Sinocyclocheilus anophthalmus | reverse complement strand
CCACTCACATCACTCACACTCACTCACTCTCTCTCTCTCTCTCTCTCCACCACACATACACTCACCTACTATCACCTCACAACCTCACTCCACACACATCAGTCACTATCGCGGTCACTCTCAACACTCACTCACACACGCACTCAAAACAGCGCTCGACACTCCCTCCTATCTCGTACCACAACACTCACTTCACTGCCCTCACACAACTCACTCTCTCACAACTCACATCACACACTCACCTCACCTACACTAGCTCACACACAAGCAGCTCACAATCGCCGTCGCGCCCACTCGCTCGCCCTCACCGTAACACAATCACTCACCCTCTCTCTCTCCTCGCTCTCACCCACACAGACACATACACTCTCTCACACACACGCACTCACTCACACACAAACACACACTCACACAAACTCACACTCACGGTCACTCACACCCTCTCTCTCTGCATCTCTTCACACCACACACACACCATGTTATGAAATGCTCCTATACGATCTCCCAATGCTTCTGTTGGCAGTTTTGATCCTAACCCCGGGGTAACGGCTTGTTCGGGTCAGGCGGAAAATCAGGATGCTGTGGCAGGGCAGAATCATTTCACTCATGAATCATATCACTGCCGATCTTTGTTCATAGTAATTCAACTACATGTTCCTCTTGATGTGACTTCGACAAAACCGCTGGGCGGACCGAATCCAACCTCCGCCAACTCTGGGACTCCCGTCACTCCTTAACCGAGTAGAGTATGCACTATGCAATAATCATCAGCTATATGTATTTCTGCTGTATATTACACTATCCAGTCCAAAGCTTTTGAACATAAATTTTTGTCATAGGTTTGAAATACGTCCCTCCTTTGTTAATCAAGTCTCACGCAAGAACCTGCATTTTTTTTACCCAAAGGACACCACAACAGTACAATTTTAGAAATATTTTTTAACTATTTAAAATAACCTCTTTCATCTGTTAAATGGATCATAATTGAATGGTTGCTAACAAGACCCTTATTGTGTATTTTGTGTAAGAAATGTGTTTATCGCTCTTTAAAGTAAAAACCCATGTGTTTCACATACTGTATATTATTGTTTCTCTATGCCCCGCCTTCTGAAACGTGTCGATTTTTACAAAAACTCATCGTTCTGAAAAAGCGAGGTGTACTGTGATTGGCCAGCTAGTCAAGTGCATTGTTATTGGCTGAATACCTCAAGCGTGTGACGTAAATGGTACGCCCCTCACCATACTGTGATGATGCACTGTCCGGCCGGAGCAACGAGACAAAAAAAAATTAAAACCCATTATAAACTAGGCATTCGTTGCATCCGTGGGGACATAATTACGGATTATAATGACTTATTTTGTCTTTTTACGCGTTGCGTTGCATCTCGCCACGTAAACATTAAAAACCATGTCTGCATTTGTGATCTTAGAAATGACAAACAACAAGTGCTACTAACTCTACTGCCCAAAACTCGCGTTTGAAACATCAGTAGCAAATCCTTTAAATGAAAACATACTTAAAGTCTGTGAGTCAGAACAACCGGCATTGTAGTCTACTCTCCCAGTATCAGGAAACTGTCCTCCATAAAATGTGCCGGCGATCGACAGCGCGAAGTTGATGTATTTCCTCAACTACCAGCATGGATCAGCTCCAGGCATGCCGAAGCAGATATCGTCCTTTTTGGAAGACCAAACAAAGTAGTTAAACTTTCACAACGAAACACCCAGATTATCTTCCCGACATGGCGGCGGCGGCAACAGTACTACAGTGAGAATAAAAGTTGCGCCTTTTTTCTTTGCGTGAACATTTTGGCGGCGTTATGAAAATCTTCCCACACAGTGACATAGACATGTAGGGGCGTGTTAGAACGAGCCGTTTTATGGGGGCGTGGCTGACTCTTAACTTTTATAAATGATATCTCTTTGGATTTGAGACTTTATCTTTGCAACTTTACAGATCTTCTTCAAGCACCAAGAGCTTGTAACACTCCAAAAAAAGGAACACATTGACATCCATCACTGACCTCTTTAAGATCTGTTAAACTGTAACTGTATATTCTTTGATTCGCAGCTGTATTTTTCCGCAATCATTCCTCCAGATCTTCAGTGCACACGATCTTCAGAAATCATAGAATATCTGAGTGCCCCTTGCCACGGAACCTGGTTTTATTATTATTATGTTGAAAACAGCTGAGTATATTTTTTTCAGGTTTCTTTGATGAACAGAAAGTTCAGAAGAGCAGCCTTCATGAACACTTTTGATACGTTAAAAAGCATCCTTGCTAAATAAAGGTATTAATTTCTTCGACTTTCTTTCCCAAAATGATACCGACTCTGTTTTTGAGTGGTATAGTGTATAATGTTACAAAAGCTTTTTTATTTCAGATAAATGGTGATCCTCCGATACTTTCATTCATCAAAGATCCTGAAAAGAATTTACTTCTTTTTTTGTTTCTATAAATAATTTTTTTAAATATTGAGAATAAGTGAATAATGTTTGTTTGAGCAGCATATTATACTGATATTCTGAAGATCAGGGGACACTGAGACTGATAGGAATGATTCCTGAAAAATTACCAGCTGCGCATCAGGCAGAAATCCAGTACATTTTACCAGAGTTTCACATAAACACAGCTGGTTTTAATGAGTAAAAATATTTCACCCATTGTACTGCTGTCTTTCAATCCAATAAAGTGCAGGCGTTGGTAGCAGAAGACGACTTCGTTAAAAGCCATTTAAACCACCTTGCGTCTCAAAAACGTTCTTGACTGGGTAGTGGTAATGAAGCTGTTGGGAATGTTTGATTCTCCGGTTGTGAGATTCGTGGCAGGTCAGTAGCTGCTCAACTAAAATCATGTGGGTTTTAATGTTGGTTTTAAAATTCGGTGACTCAGATCTCCGAGGTCTTACTCTTCTGTCCGGATCCACAGCATCACTAGCCCTAATCGGAGAGGCCGTCTCCATCTCACGCCCTCCTCAAACCTTCCCTCCTGTCAAGTGAGATCCTCTGCACGCAACACACATAACATGGCTGAGGTGTTAGATGTGTGAGTTGCTGTTAAGCGGTGTGACTCGCTCTTTTGCAGGGAATCCCGCCTCTCAAATACTCCCAACATCTCCAGCTTCCAGCGGGGTGTTCGCGCGAGCTCAATCAGCACCACTCAACTCATCGTAACCTTGACAACTACTCTCCAGCGTATTCGCTCTCTTAGGCTTAAAATTTGGTAGCTCCTCTCGGAGCTGAAACCCAGGTCTGCCGTCTTTCACGCTCACCTGGTCTGACTTGTCGGGTGGCCCTGCTCGCGCTCCTGTATGATTTTCTTTCTTCTGTTTGAACACAAACGTGAAGATATTTTTTCGTAGTAGTTTTTTTTTCCCTACTTGGAGCAATGGTGCTCATCCGCCCTGGGTTGGATACCACATTTTTCAGATTTCGGAATGTTACTTTGCATTATCCGGTTACAGCTGACAAGCTCCCTATTTGAAAGTAAGACAAGTATGTAACTATTGTCAAATACTTTATTAAAGTAGTGTCTGATTCCATTTGATCAACTTTTAAATTTCTAACAAATGGTACTTTTGAAACAATTAAAAGCAGGCCGGGTTAACTTACAGTAGGTGCGTACTGAGTTACTCTCACATCCTTAATCTCTTGAATTAAGATTATAATACTTGAATTTTAAAGCACAGCCGCCACAAAATCACTTTAGCTGCCGTTTTTAACTTTGAGATCATATCTTAGGTTAAAGGCAGATTTAAAGTAGAGTTTACTACTATGATCCTGTTTTTTTGAAATTAATCTTGGCATAGCACACTGGCATCTAACAGTTAATTCTTAAAAAAATAACGCATATACACAAACCCCGAATATACCGGTTATGGAATAAGCCTGTGTCCTAACCTCCTGAAACATTGGGTCTCATATTTTAGAGACAGTATCTCAGAAAAAGAATCAATTAAATCTGTGTGTTTTGATTAAAAAAAATATTTGATGTAACTCCCTTTGTCATCGGTAAAAATGTCATAAGTAACCCTGTACTTTAATTAACTTAACTGACTACAGTTAAATTTTTGATAATTCAGAATAGTGATAATTCCGTTACATGTAACTAGTTGCTCCCCAACTGACTTTAAAAAAAAATCTTCGTTTGTGTTCCACAGAAGAAAGAAACACATGCAGGAGGGTGAATGCATTTTTAAAGTGAACTAATCCTTTAACACAGGAGTGTTAGTTGAGTTGCTTTCTGCTCATGTTTGTGTGTGCAGGTCAAGTCCTGTTAAACGAGCGTTTGCTGAGAAGCTTCCGGAGGTCACCGCGTCTCAGAATACTGACGGGTGAGTCGAGTGTGTTCTGCCATTCAACTTCATTTCAAACCATTAACATAATTCTTTACTTACAATAAATGCTAACTGAAATAAACTTAAATAATTATTTCAGCTAGTTTCAAATGCAGCATTTCTCATTTTAATTTAGTTGATCTTTTTGTACTAAAATAACTAAAAATGACTAAAAACTATATAGACAAAACTACTAAAAGTGACAAAAACACACAGCCAAATTACAAATTAAATAGAAAAAAACTATATAGACAAACATATACTACTAAATCTAATGATACAGTAGGTCCGTATAATAGTTGTGTGTGTGCATATAATATATTATATCTCTATATACTACTTAAAATTGACAAAAACATACAACATAAAACCCAAAGTTAAACAGAAAATGCAAAAATACAATATAATCTCAGTGATACTAAAATGATCTACAGCTAAACCATTTTGAGCTTAAATATTTATATTTCAAATTTGCGTTCACAATTAAACATCACATTTCTCTGATGTCAGTTACTGTTCACATGACGTTCAGGTAAACAAATAAAATATTCCGTCTTTTTTAGTAAATGTTATGCTTTGTTTGTATTTTGTAATATGTTTACATTTTTTGTTTTAATTAATTCCATCAACTCGAGTATGACATGAAAGTTTCAGTTTTTAATGTTTTTAACAGAATCGCTAAGAGCAGCGGCGACGGAGCGGCTCCATCGACTCCTCCGTCGTCTGTGACGTGAGTCTGTTTAATGTGTGAGCTCTGATCTCCAGTCAGAGGAAAGCTGGAGTCTCTAATATCATCTGTGTGTGTTTTTATTGATGAAAACAGCGTCTCGTCGTCAGCAGCTCCTGCAGCCACGTCCACGTAAGTCCTGTTCAGTCAAAACCAGATCTGAATGACGAGCTCCTCACGTTCTGCTTCAGATGAAGATGTTTTTATTGATTCCGCAGCGGTGTGAAGAGTCCAGTGATCCCGCCCGCCGTGAAGAGCCCAAGCAGGTGAGATTCATCAGCAGACGTCATCAGTCTCCATCATCTGTAGGGTTGGGTATCATTTGAATTTAGTAAGTTGCATGAAAAAACAATCGAGCGCGTCACAGAACATTCGAATGTTTCCCCTACAAATAGCCATTACAAACCACAACTTTTAACCATTTAAACCTTAAAAAATGGACATATTTCATTAGGATTGTATTGGTTTTAAACAGCCACCATTAGAAGGGACCAGCAGAACCCATAGCAGTTTCCATTGACAAACCAGTAAACCATGATACACTTGTTGCATTTTGATTTCAGTGATGGTGTCTGTTGTTGTTTTTCAGCAAAAAATGAAGTCAAACATTTATTCTGTGTCTTTTACAAAGCGTTCTGTTGCAGCTGAATAGCACTCAGGCCTACAAGAGGAACTTTTGCCTATGCTTTCAACAAAAATACCACCGCAAACACAACTAGACTAATATACGTTTCAGATATTAACGTGTTACAGACAAGTAAACAGTCAGTAATAAAACAGGAACAAACAAATCAATTAGCAATAGCATAATAAATACAACTGAACCAAATTTCAGGTACAGAAACTAATTAAAAGTTTAAAAACTTTTCTTTTCATAAATATAGATCAATTACAGTTATTAAAGATATTCAGTCAAGATCGGTGAATGATTTTCTGTTGTTCTTTGATTAGTGTTAATGACAGGCAGTGTGTTTATTAGGCTGCTGTCTCTTTAACCCCGAATGCACGCAAAACTAAAAACACTGTAATACTGCGATTTCTCTCATGTTTACCTTCACTTAAGACAAAAACGGCTGTGTTTACTTAAATCGAACACAGGAATCGTTAAGCAGAATTGAAATGCACTCGTCTTATCGAATACCCGGTTCTTGATACCCAACATAATCATCTGTCTCCTGATGTTGCTGTCTGTTCTCAGGAGTGAAAGCGTGTCCGTCTCATCGCTGGTGTCCACGTCCTCAACACCGTCGGCTCAGTAAGTGACTTCACACTGACGCTCATCTGAATGTGTGCCATGATCTCTGATTCATCTGTTCATGAAACAGAACCGTCATCACAAACACCAAAACATCCTCCTCGATGCTGGAAGAGACTCCAAAACCTGCACAGAAACCCTCGGTGGACCTGAAGCTCAGGTACGAGCTCACGTGAAGAACATGATTAAACCGTTCACAGCAATAGTGCAGCCAAACATGAACGTGCTGTAAATGTGCTCACCCTCAGTTCATCTGAGATCAGGATGAGTTAGTTTCTTCATCAGATTTGTAGAAATGTAGCACTGCACAGTGGTCTCAGGCGTGCAGGCGCTGCAGTGAATGGGTGCTGTCGGAATGAGAGTCCCAAACAGCTGATAAACCCACACAATAATGCCACCGCACGCCAGTCGCATCAGTTAGCATCTGGAGAAGATAAAGAGCGAAACTAAATCCAGCGTAGTATGAATTTAACTCAAATACATAGTTCATAATCCATATAACGCTGTATCCTCCTGAAAAAGTGCCATCTGTTGATCGTCGTCCATCTAAAATCCATCAACATCTGTGTTTAAGCTGTTTAACCCATGCTTGATTCTTTGCATATTTCTCTCCGTATTTCACACCAGAACACGACTCACTTTAGGATAGTTATTATGGATTATGAACTCAATGTATTTGAGTTAAAAAGGTCTTAATGCTGGATATGTTTCAGCTTTTATCTTCTCCAGATGTTAACCGATGGACTGGAGTGCTGTGGATTACTCGTGATGTTTTTTACATCTGTTTGGACTCTCTTTCTGACGGCACCCATTCACTGCAGGGCATCTATTGCTGAGACACTGATGCAGTGCTATACATTTCTACAAACCTGATGAAGAAACAACCTCATCCTAATCTTTTCCCTTCTCAACTGCACACATTTTAAAAATGGAAGCTTGAATCAGCTGAGAGAAGTCTTCAAGATGCCGATATGATAGTTTGATTCAACGATTGAACATGTTGACACTGACTTAACACATGATCGTGTTCTTCACATCAGTGAGATCATTATTTCTGCAAGCTCGATCTCGGCGTCGCCTCACCTGCTGCTGACTCTGAACAAGGCTACAGCTATCGACTCCCAGGTAAACGTGCTGTCAGATAACTTCACTCCCTTTCGTTTACTGCCAACTTCAGAGACACCGCATTCATGAGGGTTTATCCATCAGCGCTAACCCTGCGTGACGATCTTGCTGACACTTTATTATTTTTGCCGACCCTCCGTTCTGGAAGCGTTTCAGGTCACAACCTCGTCCAGCTCACAGTAGATTGTTGTTTTTTTGAGCCTCCCGGTACTCTATAATATGATGATAACATCCATCGTCAGATCATTGAGGCCACGTGAACTTTTCCTTTATATCAGAACACAAATTCACAGACTGTTTATTCCCGAATTCCCGCTTGCCTCACCGACTCCTGCGCTCGCTCACAGCCTCTGCAGACACTGGAGTCCATCAGGTCAAGATGCTCACTTCATCAAGACATGTTTTTTGGGGAAAGTTACTTTTAAAGTAATGCATTATAATATTGCATTACTCCATAAAAAAAGTAACTGATTGTGTTACTTAGTTACTTTTTATGAAAAGCAATGCGTTATTACTTTTGTGTTACTTTTTGTCAAGCTGGGCTGGGGTGCTTAATTCTTTTTAATACCCAATAGAAACACAAAAGTTATATTTTGCGCACTATAAGGGTCCTTCACACCACCAACATTTTAATTAATAATCCTCAGGTCTGAAGGAAAGCTCTGCACTGACTCCTGATTTCTGTCTCCATGGCAACACCAGAGCTGTCACTCAACACACAGAAACTAAGTAACTGTTACTGATTTGAAAATGGTACCCAATCCTCTGCATTTCGTAATCATTACTTTTTTAAGTACTAATAAAGTAACGCAGTACTGTGTTACAATTTAGAAGGAACTACGGAGTTACGTTTTGAGACCATTACATAGTTACGTTTGTGTTCCATGTTGTTGAGTGACAGCTTCTGGTGTTGCGCATGGAGACAGAAATCGAGCGTTGTGTCGTGACACCAGGAGCCGTACTTGTATGTTCTAGGACCATATCCATAAGCTGGTTTACTCAATCTCACTGCACTCTGACACTTCGGAGGGACCCCCTGCTTCTCACTCCCAATTCACGCTATTCCCTACCATATGTATATGCATAACCTGCAATAATTACACCTACGTTAAATAAGTAATTGGAATTCCGCGGGAGTTTATGACAATGTGTTTGCTACTGATCCTGCGATGATTCACTTCAATCAGACTAATAAGCAGCAAATGCACATTATTGTTTTTTCAATTTGTAGCTTTCTGCTGATAATAGTGCTGAACTTTCGATCTCTGTGATCTAGTCTCTTGAGCGCTGCGCACGGCTAAGCTGTACTTCGTCAGGAATTCCGATTTCCTTACACCTCGAGCTGATTCATTTCACTTCTGCTGTTAAAGCGCTTTTTCCTTTGAGCTTTATGTTATATTAAAACCAACAGCAAGCCCATGCCCGCTTCAAAAGTAACGTAACGCATTACTCTCCATAAAAAGTAACTAAGTAATGTAATTAGTTACTTTTTTTATGGAGTAACGCAATGTTGTTATGCATTACTTTTAAAAGTAACGTTCCCCAACACGGATTATTAGTTAATTACAAAAGTTATCGGATTACTTTAAGCTTGCGTACCGTACTATCAGGCCCACCCCAACACTGTGGTGATGCAGCACGTGAACTTTTTCTCTTTAATCAGAACACAAGTTCAAGACGTTTTATTCAGAGAATTCCCGGACTCCGCCGTCATTATGTCGACTCACTCCCCTGCGCTCCAGATCGCCTCTAGCAGACACCTGGGGAGTTCCAGCATGTCAGAGATTCACTCATCTCATGAAGTTCATGGTGCTCTTTATTATTTCAGCTAGTGACCGTAATGCGGAGTTTTGTCGTGCAGGACGGTCGCGCCGGATGTTTGTACGGTCTGTGGGTACCTTACCATCGCTGGATTGAGAGGATTATTCTGAAGATCTGAGATCATCCCCACGCGTCCTTGCTTCATGGTAAACCTCAGTCTAGTGACGTGTCAGTGAATGTGGATCTGATTCTCAACGGAAGCTGAACTTCTGATGTGACCTTCTGTGTGTGTGGGTCACGCCGCGCCCGCCTGGACTTCGTCTCTGTGCAGTCTCTCAGAGTGTCGTGCAGAGGGTGTGTGTGTGGGTTTGTGCTTGAATGTGTGGGCGTGCGTGCTGTGTTCGCGTCTCTGGCCGGTCGTGTGTGAGCTGTGCAGTTTGAAGGTGAGCCTGTCTGTGTTTGAGTGAGGGGTGTGTATTGCTGTTATTTGCGTTTGAGTGAGGTGTTTGTAGTGTGGGGGTGTGTGGTTTGTGGTGTGTTGAGAGGGACAAAGAGAGGTAGAAAAAGTGACATGAGACTCTTTGCTGTGTGCCGCGTGGCTGCGTCCCCGCCCCCTGAGAACGAGAATGCTTGTTGTACCGTGTGCCCTAGAACGTGTTTATCACCACTGACTTTACAGAGACAAGTCGGCTTAAGGAGCGGGGAGGGAGAAGCCTGAAGCGGGGTGTTCGCTCGCCTAGAGGGCGCAGCTCTCAGACTCATTCGGGCGACCCCCGTGCCACAGGGGTGGTCGACCCTCAGAGTGTGGGTGCCCTCAATCCGTCCGCCAAAAGGACTTATAACCGTCCGTAGGCGCCCCGACGGAGAACTAACCGGTTTTACGTTTTTGACAAAAGTGGTCTGCGTCGGAGTGAGGGGTAGTGCGCAGTGTGTCGCTGTGATCTCGGCGGTCTGGAGGCGGGAAAGTCTCTCTGGGTTTATCGGGAGCGAGTGAACTGCGCAAACTGCTTCAGTAAAATCAGAGGTAAAAATCAATTATGGTTTAAAATCACCTCTAACTATCATGTAATGTGAAAAAAATTATACTTCATATAGACTGTCATACATGATGTCTGTTGATTTCATTTGTTTCAGGTCAGTGGTATATTTGAGACAAACGGGCATCAATCTACATGGAGACATTGAATATTAATAAAGACAATAATTCAACACAACTGATCTTATAAATTACAGTTGATCAAGATGTAAAATGGCGTAAGGATATGAGGCATGCTTTATATTATATTCCTGAGGAAAATGTTTACAGGATTTATATGGTAATGCTTTCTTGAGGTTGTTAATGGGCAAAGCTTTGATGATTTATGAGAATATATACTCAAATATGCAAATGCAATCTGTTCTTTTAAATTCACTTGAGTGTAGCTGACATTGATGTTCAACTGAAAACATGATACGCACATAATAAAACTATATTCTGATTCTGACAAGAGTTCTGTTTTAATTCAATACGATAGATAGATGTGTGTGTGTGTGTGGGTGTGTGTGTTTACATCACTTTTACCTTTTACATTTAGGCATAGAGATAGCTATTTATCCAAAGCGACTTACAAAGAGGACAAATAGAGGGCAAATCAAAACTAGACACAAGAAGCCTGTGTAGCATTTGGACCAATCAGGCACACAACTTTTTGTTATATTTAATAAATAATATCTAACTCCCCCTCACTTAACCGAATGGCCAATTACGAGGGTCTATGGACCCTTCCCCCGAAATGCACCTAACACCTCAGAAAGGCAGAACAGGCCTCTGGTTCCATGGCCACCAATGCTGTTCACTGGTTTTAGATATTGCCTAAATGAATGCGCAGTAAACTCCCTCATTTTCCCTCAATGGGAGGACACATAAGGCCCAGAGAAATGACTGTCTCTACTTAATTCAATATGAAAACCCTTTTTTTTTTTTTCCCTTCTTTGATTTGAATACACAGTATCCTTCAGGTCATTGTGTATAAGCCATACCTGTCTTGTATTTTGTCTGTTGTAGTGTATGCTGTTTTTATTCATGTTATCATAGACCACTAGTTAATTACCTTACCTATACCATGTTTGGGCTCTATGAATTCATCTTCGGATGATCTAACTGAGAGTGCATATTACATGCTGATACCTATGCAACATATTGATGTTCTAAGAATCTTTACTCATTTGTGCATTCACACCCAAGCGAATTACATATGAAAAATACCATGCTTAGAGACAAAGGGCCATAAAAACTCAGAACTCCCACTTGAGATTCCGGACTTCCTCATTGGGCAAGCCCATCTTGAGAGGTGTGAATCTTTGCAGGCTTTAAAGGCTACACTTCATGTGACCCGCCCCAGTTGGTGGTTCGGTCAGATGCAGATGAAGATGTGAGAAGACGCTTCAGGATACCAAAGCATTGTGACAGGCTTTTCTTCGGCCTTGTCCTTTCCTTTCTTCAAGTTACTCTGACGCAAACTGTTTCTTTCTCATCAACCAACTTCAGCATGATCTTGGGCCTTAAGATTGCATCAGAAATCTCTTTCAGACAGCCGAGACTCACAAGTATCAAACTTAGTATTATTAATTGATACATTAAGTATCATTTACACCTTTTACAAAGGTGTGTTTGAACTAAGAATCTGACGTTTCCCTCAGGTTTTAGATCTGCTGATTATGCAAAATGGTTCCATAAATGTCAATCCTTATGTCTCTTTCTGTACTGAGTTAAGCTTTAACACTTTCCTATACCAACTGCATGTGTGTGTGTGTATGTGTATGTTAGACCATCTTGATTGTGTGTGTGTTAGACCAGTTTGTGTTTATGTAGTCTGTTAGACTAGTTTAAGTGTTTATATAGTTAATAAAACCTTACTTGTATCACACTTGATGTGTTCATTGTTTGCTTATAACTGGAGTCACTTAATCTTGCAGATTTATGCTACAAGCTTTTGTATAATTGTACAATAAGAAAGTTATTTCCTTTAACCAGGAATTTAACGTTCTTAGAATTGACAAGACGTTTGACCCTGAGAGGTCAGCTAAATATCTACAGATCGGATCTAACATATTCTATTAATCATAACTAGTTATTGTTAATTATTCATATTTCCCATGAGCTAATTCGCTACAATATACCGTGCTATAACAGTCTCAGTTAGCTTACGCCGTACAACCAGCGACGGAATTTTTATTTAAATTTATATCATAATACAAAGAAAACAATATACAAAAAAAAGAATAGAGCATTTAGAGAATAGAGACTTTTTTTAAAGAAAACAAGCAGTGAATGAATAGAGTGCAAGTCTAAAAGTGGCGAGTTTTTTTTATTTTGAGTGTGTGTTTTTGTGTGTGTGTGTAACTGTTTTTCTATTCTGGTGGGGACTTAACCCTGAACACACACAGACTCATGGGGACTCATGTCACAGTGGGGGACCTAAATTGAGCCCCCACTTTTAAAAACGCTTATAAATCACACAGAATGGATTGTATTGAAAATCTGAAATAGCACAACGTCTCCTGTGAGGGGTAGGTTTAGGGTAGGGTTGGTGTAGGGCAATAGAATATACGGCCTGTACAGTATAAAAACCATTACGCCTATAGAGAGTCCCCACTTTTCACAAATGTTAAAGCTGTGTGTTTGTGTTTGTGTGTGTGTGTGGGTGTGTGTGTGTGAGTGTGACTGTGTTTGTTGTGTTGTCCTGTGTGACTGTGTGTGAACTGTGTGTGTGTGTGTTTATTGTGCCTGTGTGTTTGACTGTGTGTGTGTGGTGTGTGTGTGAACTTTTTACTGGTGTTTGTGTTTGTGTGTGTGTGTGTGGGTGCGTGTGCGTGCGCGTTTTGTGACCAATTGAGGACATAAATGTTATACTGACAAAGGTATGACAGGTATTACAAGGTGAAGGTGACTTTTCAGGACATTACCCATTGTCCCCACTTTTCAAAACGCTTATAAACACACAGAATGGAGTGTATTGTTGTGTGTCTTGTCTGTCTGTCTATGTTATATTGTTGTCTGTTTCTTCTGTCTTTTGTTGTGTTTGTGTGTGTTTGTGTGTGTTTGTGTGTCTGTGTGTGGGTGTGTGTGGGTGTGTGGTGTGTGTGTGGTGTGTGTGCGTGTTTGTGTGTGTGTTTGTTTGTGTTTGTGTGTGTGTGTGTGTGTGGTTTGGTGTGTGTGTCTGTGTGTGTGTGTGTGTGTTTTTTTTTTGTGTGTGTGTGTGTTTGTGTGTTGTGTGTGTGTGTGTGTGTGTGTAGATGATTTGACTGTGTGTGTGTGTGTGTGTCTGTTGTGTGTGATTGTGTGTGTGTGTGTGTGTCTGTCTGTGTCTGTGTGTGACTGTGTGTGTGTCTGTGACTGTGTGTGTGTGTGTGAGTGAGTGATGTGTGTGTGAGAGTGTGTGGGGGATTGGTGTGTGTGTGTGGTTGTGTTACTGTGTGGGTGGTTGACTGTGTGTGTGTAGTGTGGTGTGTGTGTGTGTGTGTGTTTGTGGTGGGTGTGTGTGTGTGTCTGTCTGTCTGTGTGTGACTGGTGTGTGACTGTGTGTGTGTGTGTGGTGTGTTGGGTGAACTGTGTGTGTGTGTCGTGCTGTCCCTGTCTATATGTGTGTGGTGTCTGTGTCTTTCTGTCTATGTGTGGTGTGACTGTGGGTGTGTGTGGTGTGTGTGTGTCTGACTGTGTTGTGTGGGTGTGTGTGTGTCTGTCTGTCTGTCTACGTGTGTGTGTGTGTGTGTGTGTTTGGTGTTTGTGTGTGTGTGTGTGTTTGTTTGTCTGTGTGTGTGTGTCTGTGTCTGTCTGTATATGTGTGTGTGTGACTGTGTGACTGACAGTCTAGTCTCTCATTGGCTGAGCGTGCAGTGTAGCGCTGCTCCTGGGTAATCTCCGGCGGGTGAGTTGTGGTGTGTGCGTGTGTGTGTGTGTGTGGTGCGTGTGTGTGTGTGTGTGTGTGTTTTTTTTTGTGTGTGTGTGTGTGTTTGTTGTGTGTGTGTTGTGTGTGGTTGGGTTGTGTGTTTGTGTGAGGGTGTGTGTGTGTGTGAGTGTGTGTGGTGGGTGTGAGTGTGTGTGTGTGGGGGTGTGTGTGTGTGAGTGTGTGTGTGAGTGTGTGTGTGTGTGTGTGAGTGTGTGGGTGCGTGTGGGAGTGTGGGTGTGTGTGTGTGTGTGTGTGTGGTGTGTGTGTGTGAGTGTGTGTTGAGTGTGTGTGTGTGTGTGTGTGTTTTTTTTTTTGTGTGTTTGTGTGTGTGTGTGTGCTGTGTGTGTGCGTGTGAGTGTTGTGTGTGTGTGGGGTGTGTGTGAGTGTGTGTGTGTTTGCTGATGAGTGTTTGTGTGTGTGTGTGTGAGTGTGGGTGGGTGTGTGTGTGTGTGTTTGAGTGTGTGTTTGTGTGTGTGTGTGTTTTTGTGTGTGTGTTTTTGTGTGTGTGTTGTGTGTGTGTGTGTATGTTGTGTGTGAGTGTGTGTGTTGTGTGTGTGAGTGTGTGGAGTTGTGTGTGTGTGTGTGTTTGTGTTGTGTGAGTGTGTGTGTGTGAGAGTGTGAGTGTGTGTGTGTGTGTGGAGTGTGGTTTGTGTGAGTGTGTGTGTGTGTGTGTGAGAGTGTGTGTGTTGGTTTGAGTGTGTGTGTGTGGGAGTGTGTGTGTGTGAGTGTGTGTGAGTGTGTGTTTGTGTTTGTGTGTGTGTGTGTGTTGTGGTGTGTGTGTGTGTGTGCGGAATGGAGGCGGGCGGTGTCTGGAGTCGGCGGCATGGATGGACGGATGCTCGCGCTGAGGCTGCAGTTGCAGAAGCTGCAGGAGCTCGTGAGGAGACTGGAGCGGCAGAACGAGCAGCTGCGGAGCTCCCGCTGCATCCCGCCGGTTCCGTTCCCGTATTTCCAGCCGCATTCCGCCGCCGAGGATGAGGATGAGGATGAAGACGAGCTGACGCTGCTGGACCTGCAGAGCGCGAGCGGAGAGTCAGACGAGACCTGGTGAGAACCAGTGTGTTCTTCTGGATCCGGATCAGTCCACATTATTCCTGTGCTGAGAGCCAGCTAGGTTTCATCCAAAGTTACGAATTAAACATGATGCGCAAAAGCTGAAAAATAAAAATCCGGCATGAAACATTTGCGAATAAAGCATCGTTTCCATCCAGTGCGTGGAAGAGAACAAAACCACTTCCTGATTAACTTGCGCTAAATATCACGAAGAAAAATGACATTTGCTGCAGTATAGTAGAAGGTACAGTATAATCATTTTGTGTCTACAATAAATGACGAGACGAAACGCGGTCGTTATCTTATTTTCAGCGCCTGCTGTCTGGGAACGCAGTTCTTCTGGAGTTCATTATAATGAAGCACTCTGACGAGACTTTCTTTGCTCGAATGTTTCAGAATGATCTCAAACTAGCTTCTGAGCTGCTGAGCAACGAGACCGTGCTTGCTCAGCCCCAGATCCAGTCCACTCCAGTCACGTTCTGTTCGAGGATTTTATTCGGTAAATGTGTTTCAATCGTAGTTTATGTGCATGTTTTCTTACCAGATAAGACATTTATCTTACTTAGCTGAGCGCATAAGTATTTGTAGAATATATGCGCATCTTGGCGTTTCCATACAGCGTTTCTGTATACGATATCTCAAAATGTGCATAAAAATAGATGGATGGAATTGGAGTGTAACAGTTGTCACTCACTCACACTCTCTCTCTCTCACACACACACACTCTCTCTCTCTCTCTCACACACACACACACACTCTCTCTCTAGTCACTACTCACACTCTCTCTCTCTTCCACACACACACGCTTCATCCTCTCTCTTCTCAATCACTCTGATCTCTTTCACACACACACACTCTCTCTCTCTCTCTCTCTCTCTCTCTCACACACACCCACACACTCTCTCTCTCTCTCTCTCTCTCTCTCTCTCTCTCTCACACTCGCTCACACACACACACACTCTCACATTCACACACTCACACTCCTCACACCCACACCTCTCTCTCCCTCACCACACACACACACACACTCACACACACACCCACACACACACACTCACCTCACGCACACACACACACACACTCTCTCTCACACACACACCCCACACTCCTCTCTCTCTCCCCAACACACACACACTCACTTACACACACACACACACTCTCTCTCTCTCTCTCTCTCTCTCTCTCACACACTCACTCACTCACTCACTCACTTACACACACACACTCACTCACACACACACACACTCACTCACACACACACACTCTCTCTCACACACACACACAAGGATGTGTTTCTGTCAGGACTAGAGTTATTAACCAGTCACTTCTGTGGTAGTTCATTATGAGCTTCCACTTGTGCCAAAAACAAGTCGACTGCTGTGTACTACACACTTTAGTGCATGTCTACAGTCACTGTGAGTTTGTTGAGATCAGTACACTGTATGTTGATGTGTGTTCTGTTCATGGGCCCTTTCTCACCGTCTTTCTAAAACTCTGAATATGATGACAAAGAATGAAACCCAGTGACTTCAGATTCATTCATGTTATAGAACAGAAAAATACATATTTTAGAAAACTCATTATTAGTCTAAATATTCGGTTTGTTTATCTGTAAAATGCACTGCAGAGCAAACTTATAAAGCATAAAACTGATCTGAGCACACAACAGCAGTAACACTAGTCAGATGAAATGCACAAACAGAACGGTGCAAGGTGAAAACACTGCGAGGTGAAAACAGGAGCTAAACTGGGAAACTGAGTAAATTAGGAAGCCGATTAAGCGTCCGTCTTGGGTCAGTCATGAAAGCCGAATCCTGTGACACAAGATTAGTGTCTTCCTCAGTTTTCCTCGCTGTCTGAGGAGCGTTTGTGAGCTGATTCTCGCTCTGCTGTCTCCTCAGGCTCTACGAGTCTCCCAGCTCTCATCTGCGGTCCGGCGCCGGTCTGGACGCTCTGCAGTGGACTCGACATGTTCTGGATCAGCTGGACGCTGCACGACACTCGCTCGGCCAAAGACTGGAGTCCGGTACGTCACACCAGACCAGAACTGTATGAAAACATCAGATATTCCATGTTCATTTGCTCTCTGAAGTGACTTTCATCGTCAGTCCTTCTTATTCATCAGCCACCTTCATAATGAGACAAACTTCCAACATACAGTACATAATAAGATTATGCTTCTGGATCACGTGACTTTAAAGGGTCGGTTCGTCTAAAAGAGCAGATATTTCATCATTCGCTCACCTCTCATGTCGCTCCAAACCCATAAGACTTCTGTTCCTCTTCAGAACACAAATGAAGATATTTATTAAATGTGACCCTGGAACACAAAACCAGTCATAAGGGTACATTTTGTGAAATTGAGATGTATGCATCATCTGAAAGCTGAATAAATAGCTTTCCATTGATGTATGGTTTGTTAGGAGAGGACAATATTTAAAAATCTGGAATCTGAGGGTGCAAAAAAAAATCTAAATAATTTATTATTAGCCTTTAAAGTTGTCCAAATGAAGTTTCTAGCAATGCATATTACTAATCAAACATTACTTTTATGGTAGGAAATTTACAAAATATCTTCATGGAACATGATCTTTACTTAATATCCTAATGATTTTTGGCATAAAAGAGAAATGTATAATTGTGACCCATACAATGTATTGTTGGCTATTGCTACAAATATCCCCCAGCGACTTAACACTGCTTTTGTGCTGCAGGTTTTACTTTTCATGTGATTTTACAGTAAAACTACTGTTCATTTTTAGTAAGGTAATTTTTTTAAGTATATACTGTTCAATTTTTTTAAAGTGGAAAAAACAGCCGTCTTATAATTTACAGTAAAAAAACTTTTTTTTACGGTGTGACTTTTCAGTTAAATCTATCAAACCTAAATGTTGGGGTGGGGCATGATATTTTTACAGTGGAAGTGTCTGGCAGCTGCTGTATTTGGAAATCTTAGTTTTGCAGATTGTTTTTTCAGCTGCAAGAATGACTGCTTCAGGGATCAATATGGTGTGACGAGTCATGAGCGGTCAGTGCACGTCTGATACGAGGACTAATGTAAGGACACGGGCCGTATATAAACACATGATCTCATAATAAAACCAGCGTCATCTTATTAACAACTGCTTCTTCATCTTGGTCAGTGTGTGACTAGTGTCAAGCGGCGGGGGTCTGACCATCATGATATTTAATTAGGAGTGATACGACAGCTCTGACTCGGACCGTTGTAATTCGCCTACGCTGCTCACCGAGCTTCGGCATGAGACTACACTGGGATTCCTTTTCCGTCGTAAGCTCGGTTTACGTACTCGGTCTAAATAAACCCTGTGTCCAAAGACACCGCGAGCTAGTCAGCACAAAGCGTTAACCCCTTACTAACCAAGTGCTGGGCTGCTATATTGGCCTGTAGATTTGGTAGACCAGTCCTGTAAGCCGCCCAGATCCAACCATTTTACACATGCAAGGAGCCTGGCTGTTCAAGAGCTAAGTGTAAGTGTGTACGTGTGATTACTGAACACAGATTTAGTCACTAGTTTGCATGAACATATTCAGCCTGGCTTCAACACCCACACTCAACTCTCCTCTCATCAGGCTCAGTCTCAGTCTCTCTCTCATCATCTCTCTCACAACACACACACACACACATCTCTCTCTCGTCTCCTCGTCTCTCTCGCTCCGCACCACACCACACACTCTCTCTCTCTCTCCAGTCGCTCCTCATTCCTCTCTCTCTCATCTCACCACACAAACCCCCACTCTCTCTCTCCTCTTTCTCTCTCTCACGACACACACACCACACACACCACACCACTCTTCTCACTCTTCCCTCTCTCCTCTCTGTCACACACACACACACACACTCTCTTCTCTCTCTCTCTCACACCCACACACCCACTCTCTCTCTCACACACACACACACACTCTTGCTCACACACAAACCACACACACACTCTCTCTCTCTCCACACACACAAACCACCCCTCTCTCTGCTCTCTCTCTCGTCTCTCTCCTCTCCACACACACACACACACCTCTCTCTCTCTCTCACACCACACACACACCACACACACTCACACACAAACACTCTCACACACACACACACACACAAACTCTCTCTCTCTCTCTCTCACACACCCACACCCACACACCACACACACCTCTTCTCACACACACACACACACACACTCTCCCTTCTCTCTCACCACACACACACACACCCCCTCTTTCTCTCTCTCACAACACACCACACCACCACACACTCTCTCTCTCTCACTACCACACACACACACACACACACACCTCTCTCTCTCACACACACTCTCTCTCACACACGCTCTCTCTCTCACACACAACACACACACCTCTCTCTTCTTCTCTCGCACATCCACACACACACTCTCCTCCCTCTCCCTCTCTCTCTCTCTCACACACACACACCACACACTCTCTCTCTCTCTCCCTCTCTCCCACACCCACACACACACACACACTCTCTCTCACACACACACACACACTCTCTCTCATCTCTCACAACCACACACACACACACACTCTTCTCTCTCTCACACACACAACACACACCCCCGCCTCTCTCCTCTCTCACACACCCACACACCCACACACCCTCTCTCTCTCTCACACACACCCACACTCTCCCACACACACACACACACCTCGCTCTCTCTCACACCACACCCTCTCTCTCTCTCACACACTATCTCTCTCTCACACACACAACACACACTCTCTCTCTCTCTCTCACACACAACCACACACACACACACTTCTCCTCGTCTCTCTCTCTCTCTCACTCACAAACACACACACACACACACACCTCTCCTCCGTCTCCTCTCTCTTCTCTCTCACTCGTCTCATTCTCTCCCACACACACCTCTCTCTCGGCTCTCTCACTCTCTCTCTCTCTCTCCAACACACACACACCCACCACACTCTCTCTCTCTCTCTCTCCCTTTCTCCCTCTCTCTCTCTCTCTCTCTCTCTCACCCACACACACATACACACACACACTCACTCTCTCTCTCTCTCGCACACACACAGACACACACACACAGTGGTTGGTGATGTTGTTCGTCTCTGTCTCCTTCAGTCAGTAGATGGAGGTCAGGCTTCTCCTCTCCTGCTTTTCCTCGTGCTCGTGTCGTTGGAGTTTCTCCTCTCTGCACCTCCTCTCCCTCCTCCAAACCCTGTGCTCCCCTTCCCAGCAGCACCTCCTGTCAGAAAGCAGTAACACCACACACACACCACAACTCTCTCTCTCACACAACACACACACACACACACACTCTCCTCCTCTCTCTCGTCTCCATGCTCCTCTCCTCTCCTCTCCTCACACACACACCGCTGCTTTCCTCCCCTCTCTCTCTCTCTCTCTCTCTCTCACACACACACACACACACACACTCTCTCTCTCTCTCTCTCTCTCTCTCAACTCTCTCGTCTCTCAGCACACAACACACACACACACACACACACACACACGCACCTCTCTCTCTCTCTCTCACACACACTCATCAGCATCGGTTGTGATGTTTGCGTCTCTGTCTCCTTCAGTCAGTAGATGGAGGTCAGGCTTCTCCTCTCCTGCTTTTCCTCGTGCTCGTGTCGTTGGAGTTTCTCCTCTCTGCACCTCCTCTCCCTCCTCCAAACCCTGTGCTCCCCTTCCCAGCAGCACCTCCTGTCAGAGAGCAGGTAACACACACACACACACACACTCTCTTTCTCTCTCTCACA
Source organism: Sinocyclocheilus anophthalmus (assembly GCA_018155175.1). Classification (NCBI taxonomy): domain Eukaryota; kingdom Metazoa; phylum Chordata; class Actinopteri; order Cypriniformes; family Cyprinidae; genus Sinocyclocheilus; species Sinocyclocheilus anophthalmus. The sequence goes on along the minus strand of JADLZN010002005.1, from coordinate 76,089 downwards.
CACACACACACACACACACAGAGCTCGTCTCGTTGTTCCTCTGTCAGGTTAATGATGTGTTGTATGTAGACATGCTTATTCTGTCCTGCAGTCGAGAGTTTAGATCACATGACCTGCTGAATGTTTTATTCACTTTTAAAGTAATTAAATTCACTCAAAATGAATTTGAGTGTACTAGTGTATGAGAGATGAGTTCAAGTGTACTGCAAGTGGTGACTAAATACATTTTTTAAATACAGAGCACATTTGAATTCATATTCATGGTGTCCCAAAATAGCACATTTGAGTACACTTAGATGTTCTTAAAATTATCTTAGGAAGTACTAAAGAATCAATTTTAGTGTATTAAGCACAAAATGAGTGCGTGAAAACAGCAGCTTTTTTTCACCCGGGATGCCACATGATGATCATGCTCCTCGTATGTAATGTGAGGAAACTCCACATGTGTTCTGGAGAAGAGCTGTTCGGCTGGAGACGCTTCACAAATATAAACTATATGTGTCTAAAACAGGCTCAGAATCTCCAGTGACTGCATTGATTCATATTCTGAAGCTAAAAACTCTCAGTCTGTGTCCATCAGACCCTGTGTGATTAATATGAAATCTGTGACATGCTCTGATGGGAAGTTGATTTAGCTGTTAGTCACTGATGTTCTGTGAGTCTGGTCTTCTCCTCAATCTGACAGAACTCACATGTTCCTCCTTCACTCAGCCAATCGCAGTAAGCCCTGCTGACATCACATGATCACGTCTTGTGTGTGATGTTCGTCAGGTCGCAGTGTGTCGGTGGACAGTGAAGTGAGCGCGTCTGAGCCGGACGCCGCTGCTGTTTCTCTGGGTTATAAGCTGCAGGACCTCATGGACGTCCAGGTGATGGCCCGACTGCAGGAGGAGAGTGAGTGTGAAGATCCAGATCCCTCACTAAACACGCCACACTGCACCACTGAATGACACATATACAGAAACACTAAACATTCAACACATTTCTTTATTTTAATAATATGTGACCCTGGAGCACAAAACCAATCATGAGGGTCAATTTTGTGAAATTGAGATGTATGCATCATCTGAAAGCTGAATAAATAGCTTTCCATTGATGTATGGTTTGTTAGGATAGGACAATATTTGAAAATCTGGAATCTGAGGGTGCAAAAAAATCTAAATATTGAGAAAATCATCTTTAAAGTTGTCCAAATGAGGCTCTTAGCAATGCATATTACTAATCAAACATTAGTTTTGATATATTTACGGTAGGAAATATCTTACAAAATATCGTCATGGAACATGACTTTACTTAATATCCTAATGATTTTTGGCATAAAAGAAATATTTATAATTTTGACCCATACAATGTATTGTTGCCTATTGCTACAAATATCCCCCAGCGACTTAAGACCAGTCACATATTATAACAATAAAATATGATTGAAAATGTTACCCTAGGGAAAAATAAATACACTTAAATGTATTTGAAATACATTTATTTCATGATAAGTATACTACAAATAAATTTTCATATTTATGTACTTAATAAAATGCACTGCAATTGTACTTTTAGTGTACTAAACTGGTATACTTAAAGTCTGCTAAATTGGAACAACTAATAATGCACTTTAATTGTGCAGAAGTAGTCCAATTAAAGTATACTATTGCAAGTAACCTTAATTAAGGTATACTTTAAATATTTTGAAGACTGATATTATTCAAAGATCATGCAATCCTAATTAAAAGTGACATTAAAACACATTTTAGACTTAATATTAAGAAATGTGCATTGTGCACATCTAGTACGCCAAATAAGGTTTTATTATAATTTTTAAATTAGTAAGTCTCCAGCGATACGTCAGTAAATATGTTTGAACTATGTTTAGTATGAAATAAATGTATTTTAAATCTTTTTTTACTAGGGTATGCATTTAAAATATTATGCATATTTAAATGTTATACATTATACTTATTACATTCTGATAAATAAAGGCATTTATGAAGTCGTCGTTATTGGCATTGATGTTTCCGTGAAGAACCTTGAACATGCTTAGAACTAAAGGTTCTTTATATTGAAGAAAAGGTTTGTTGTTTATCTAGCTTATCATTAAAACATGGTTCTTTTAGGACGTGATCTTTGGGGAACCAAAAATGTTTTTTTTATCGTTTCTTTTAAAGAGTGAATACATCATTAGCTGTGTTTCCATCCACCTATTTTTATGCAAATCGCACTATTTTATGTGTGCATAAATTCTAGAAATGTGCATGAAAACATATGTGCTCAAATGAGTCTTTCATTTGTGTTTTTTTATATTTCGCGCCAGTTTCTCAGAAAGTGACGATTGTGTTCTTTTGAAAATGGTGCTTTGTTTACAAATGTTTTATTCGATATTTTAATGTTGTGCATAACTTACATTCACAAGAGTAACGCATTACAAGTAACGCAATTTATATAATCAGATTACTTATTTTCAAGTAACTAGTAAAGTAATACATTTACAGTGAAATATCAGAGTTACTTTTTGAAATCAGTAGCAGCAGTTACTTTGTTTCCATGCATTGAGTGACAGCTCTGGTGTTGCCATGGAGACAGAAATCAGGAGTCAGTGCTGAGACTCTTCCTTCAGCCTGAGGATTATTAATTTAAAAATGTAGGTGTAAAAAAGGCCCTTATAGTTGCCAAAAAATGTAACATTTGAGTTTTTTGTTATTACAAAACAAATAAGCAAGCCCTGCCCAGATGATAAAAAGTAACGCAAAAGTAACATAATGCATTACTTTCCATAAAAAAGTTATGCAATTATTTATTTTTGTATGGAGTAATGCAATATTGTAATGCATTAATTTAAAAGTAACTTTTTCCAACACTATGGTAGTTTGTTTTATTGAGTTTAATTTATGCTAATTTTAATTTAAAAATGGACAGAATGAAGTTCATGACTGTAATACAGTAAAGAGAATGTTGGAAAAATGTGCAAAAGATCCTAAAATCTTAATGCAAAACATAATTTCTTATGAAATTATCTCATTTTTGTGAGTGGATGCATGTTTCATCGCTTTAAACCACCAGAGAGTGTAAAAAGCATGTGCATGTAGAATATTAATGCCAGTAATTCATCCATCTGTATGATTATGTTGTATTGTTTACATGTTTGTGATGAAGCCATGAACTTAAACACACAAAAAAGTAAAGAACACAAACGGCTCATATTCACCCTAAAACCACAAGACTGACATAAGAAATCATGCTTCCAGAACTGTATTTTCTTATTTTCCTTCATGCTGATATGTGTCCCTGCAGCACAGAAGCAGTGTTAAGTCGCTGGGGGATATTTGTAGCAATAGCCAACAATACATTGTATGGGTCACAATTATACATTTCTCTTTTATGACAAAAATCATTAGGATATTAAGTAAAGATCATGTTCCATGAAGATATTTTGTAAATGTCCTACCGTAAATATATCAAAACTTAATGTTTGATTAGTAATATGCATTGCTAAGAACTTCATTTGAACAACTTTAAAGATGATTTTCTCAATATTTAGATTTTTTTGCACCCTCAGATTCCAGATTTTCAAATATTGTCCGATCCTAACAAACCATACATCAATGGAAAGATTATTTAATCACCTTACAGATGATGCATAAATCTCAATTTAAAAAAATTGACCCTTATGACTGGTTTTGTGCTCCATAATAAAAGTGACGGGTGTATCTCCGTCAGGTTTGCGTCAGGACTACGCCTCCACCTCTTCCTCCTCCTCTGTGAGCCTCCGCAGCTCCAGCTTCTCCTTCCAGTTCGGCCAGCACAGCGATTCACACCTGGACGAGGAGGAGGAGGATGAAGACTACGGTCAGTTACCGCCGCCGCAGCCATGTCTGAGTCGAGCCGGACCTCTGCAGCGCAGCCTGCCGCATTCACACACCTTCAGCAGCATCAGGGACTGGACGCACTGCAGAGACACGCAGCCAGGCCTCAGCAGCAGCTCAGGTCAGATCATGTGTGATTAGACTGATTTACTGAGTTCAGGACAGACTGTGCTTCAGCGTGAAGGAAAAGATGAAACTGCAGCTCAGTATGCACTAATGATGTTGTCATTTTCAGCTGTGCGTTCTAATGATATATATATGGGGAAGTCATGGCCTAATGGTTAGAGAGTCGGACTCGTAACCCAAAGGTTGCGGGTTCGAGTCTCGTACCGGCAGGGATTGTAGGTGGGGGTAAATACCTAGCACTCTCTCCACCCTCAATACCATGACTGAAGTGAGACCCTTGAGCAAGAACCTGACCCCCAACTGCTCCCCGGGCGCCGCAACATAAATGGCTGCCCACTGCTCCGAGTGTGTTCACGGTGTGTGTGTGTGGTTGTCACGGTGTTGTGTGTGTGCACTTAGGATGGGTTAAATGCAGAGCACTAATTCTGAGTATGGGTCGCCATACTTGGCCACATGTCACGTCACGTCACTACTGTACAAAAGTTTGGGGTCAGGAAGATTTTTAAAAAAGCTATTAATACTTTTATTTAGTAAGGATGCATTAAATTTGATCAAAAGTGTCAGTAAAGACATTTATAATGTTACAAAAGATTTCTATTTCAAATAAATGTTGAACTTTTGAACTTTCTATTCATCTGTGAATCCTGAAAAAATAAAATGTATCACAGTTTCCAAAAAAATGTTGTGTCGCACAACTGTTTTTAACATTGATAATATTCAGAAATGTTTCTCGAGCAGCAGATCCGCATATTATACTGATTTCTGAAGATCATGTGACACTGAAGACTGGAGGAATGATGCTGAAAATACAGCTGCGCATCACAGAAATACATTACAGTTTAACAGCCCTTACAGAAAAACCACATGAACCTCACAGGTTAAAATCACACGTGAAATGCACACGAAACATGTGGTTTTGGAACATTTTCATGGTGTAAATGTGTTGTGATCTCATGGGTTTCACACATTTACACCATGAAAATGTTCCAAAACCACATGTTTCGTGTGCATTTCACGTGTGATTTTAACCTGTGAGGTTCATGTGGTTTTTCTGTAAGGGCGATAATCAATCGACAACAGATATTTTACATGTGTTTGATATTTCAAAATGTTTGCTGTATTTTTGATCAAATTGATGTGAACAGAAGAGACTTTCACCAGAAAAAATTTCACCAACCCCAAACTTTTGAAAGTTAGTGCAAGTCCATGGGAGATTTATAGTGTGATATTAATAATCATATTCTTTGTGAATGTGAATGCTGAGGTTGTGTTGATCTGGAGCTGATGGTTGTTGAAGGTGTTAGTGCTGGTTTTTACCTATAAACCCCAGACTGATCTGAGCACTGATCTCTATTAAAACTGATTCTCTTGTGTTTCTGTCGCTGTTTTGACTTGCCTTTTAGTGGTGTGTGTGTGTGTGTGTGGGGTGTGTGTGTAGAGAGTGTGTGTGTGTGGTGTTTGTGTTAGATGTGTTTGTAATCCTCCGCAATCAACTGCGGAACTCAGTTGAAACTGAAAGTAAGTTGATTAACTTAAATGTTTTTATTAGAATATTTTAACATTAATGATCGTTTGTACTGATGTGGCTGGATGGGCTGATGGGAAAAACTCATGATGTTCATATGTAATGAGTGAGTCCTCTAAGATTCTTAACACACTCACACTCCCACACACAACACACACACCCCCACACTCTCACACACCCACCCACACCACACCCACACGACACACTCACCACCCACACACACACACCCACCACACACACTCACACACCACCCACACACACACACACTCTCACACACGCACTCACTCACTCACTCACACACACCCACAGACACACACACACCCCCACAGACACACACACCCCTCTCAGACTACACACACACACACACACCCACACACCACACACACACACACACCACAAACACACACACACTCTCTCACACACACCTCACACACACACACACCACACACACACTCTCCAACAACTCACACACACACACACACACCGCCGTGTCTCAATCCTCTTAAAGCACATCAGATGTAATTGGGTTTTAATCCAGTGTGAACATGTTTTATTAATGTGAGCGGCTCATGTTTGTCTCTCATGCGTGTGATCTGCAGATAAGCTGAGGAGGAGTATGCCGGACCTGCTGGTGTGTGCGGCTCTGAGTCCAGCGCTGTCGTCAGGGTCCATGAGGAACAGCCAGAGCTTCGACTCGTCCGGTGCTCTGACGCGTCTCCAGAGCTGCAGTACGTCTCCAGCGCATCAATCTGATCAATATACCCTCAAATATGGCACTGTTTGAAGGGACAGACATTTTAAGTCATTTTATTGGCAAGTAAATGCATCTTGATTCAAGAACGTTTAGATATTTATGCTAGAAAACAAGACAAAAATACTAAGCAAGAAAATCTTTTTTTGCAGGGTGAAGGTTTTTACAGAGGGGTTTGTTCATGTATAATTTGCCTGGTTCTATACAACATTTTGTTTCTAAAAAAAGAATGCAAAAATTATTTTGTTTTCTTGCGTGATTTTTTTATGATAAAAAGAGATATCCAAAATCCCCTCTGTAAAACCATTGAATCTAATATGTCAATAAAATGAAACAAGAATTTTGAACCTGGCTTCATCCAATGTTGAGAGTTGTTCTAGACATGTATGCAAATGAGCGCATATTTAATTAGATAACCGCTCATTTGCATATTTTAACATAGCACTTCAGAAAACATTTTTTAATTCTTAATGAAATCAATGATCTGTGTTAAGTATGGTGATATCTATTAGTTACTTTTTTACTTTTTTCACCTGCAGTGTCTCGCCTTAGTAATATTATTAAATAATAATATAATAATCTCGCCATATTAATTTCCATGACAGAGTTCAAGATAAATCCTTTAATCTTATTTAAGGTGAATCTATATTTACAACAAAAATCAATTTATGACATATTAAAAGACTAATTACTTTCACCCCAAATACTAATTAGTTGTAATTTTACATTTTCAAAAGTTGCCACTATCCTAGCTTTTGCCCATTTGTCCGTAAGAAGTTTTTACTCATTTAAAACACAATCAAATTTAATATGCTCACTTATTCTTTTATACATTTTAATATGTACAGGTCAGAATAAGCATGTTGTTTGAATTTTTACATAAATATTGTGTCACACTGAATGACAATGTAACATTATTTCAACCAAATTGTAACATTTTCTCCAAAAACGTATTTGAAGCCTTAAAAGTAGACACTTTACTTACATTTAATGTGCTTTCTATAAACTTTTGTAAATTTCTTTTGATGCGGATATCTTAACGTCTTTAACCCATGCACATCTTGGTTAGCGTTTTTTATACGATATCCCAAAATGTGCATAAAAATAGATGGATGGAGACATAGCTAGTGTCCGCATTCACTCACTCACTCACTCGTTTTCATTCCCTCCTTCAAGTGAGCTGTACTAGTGGCCTGATGTAGGGAATAGTGACTGAGGGTACAGTGTTGTGTGTTTCTCTGAGTAGTTCCTGCTCCGGCGCAGCTGCAGAGCCGTGTTCAGAGCGTGGGGAGCTTCTCGTCCCGTCAGCCGCTCAAAGCCACAGCGTACGTCAGTCCCACCGTCAAGGGCTCGTCTCTCATGAGCTCCTCGGTCAGTTTACAGAGTCTGTCGGTCAGCGGGGTTCCTAAAGCGGCGGCGGCGTCACGCAGCGGTCTGCCTCGGCCCTCGTCCTTCATCAGCACCGGCTCCGGCCCTCGAGCCAAACTCACTGCTCCGCTGCGCAGGTAAACGCTTCAATTCCTCAAAACTGCTTTCATATTCAGACTCATTCGGATTAAAACCTAAAATAAGAAGGTCATGAAAACTTCAGGGTGAGATGCTGAAGAGTTTAGATCTGCTGAGCGAAAAGCGAGTAAAGCATCGTTTTAGGATGAAGCTCAACAACCATATTACACTGCCGCTCACAGGTTTGAGATCAGTACCATTTTTAGTGTTTATTAAAGTGATTATTCTTCTGGCTGCATATATTTGATTAAAAATATAGAAAAAAATGTGAAATATTATTAGAATGTAAAACAGCTGTTTTCTAAGTGAATCTCTGTTAAATTAATTTATTTCTGTGATGGTAAAGCTGTATTTTCAGCATCATTCCTCCAGTCTTCAGTGTCACATGATCTTCAGAAATCAGTATAATATGCTGATTTATAATTAACGTTGGAAACTGTTGCTGCTTAATATTTTTTTGGAACCGGTGATACTTTTTTCAGGATTCTCTGATGAATAACAAGTTAAAGAGAACAGCATTTATTCAAAATAGAAATCTTTTGTAACATTACCCTACCTGTAAGGGTGTCAGGTAACTTTTTTTTTTAAAGAAATGAATACTTTTATTCAGGAAGGATGTGTTGAATTGATACAAAGTGATAGCAAAGACTTACATTGTTAGAAAAGATGTCTATTTTGGATAAATGCTGTTCTTTTTAACTTTTTATTCATCAATAAATCCTGAAAAAAGTATCCGTTTTTGCTGCAATTTTGGAACCTGTTTCCAACATTTCCAACATTTCAGATAATAAATCAGCATATTAAAATGATTTCTGAAGGATCATTGAAACACGGAAGATGTTCGTTTTTCTGATATCAACCAATCATCACAGAGATGAAAATTACGTGATATTAGTTTGCCCTGCCCAGATTTAAAAAGTAACGTAACGCATTACATTACGCAAACGTAACTAAGTAACGTAATTAGTTACTTTTTTAGGGAGTAACGCAACATTGTAACACATTACTTTTAAAAGTACGTTTCCCCAACACTGTTTGTTGCTGTATAATGCTTTATTGTGAGAAGTTATTGGTTGTGGTGATTGCTGTAGTTTGCTGCCGCCGCCGAAGAGCCTGGCGACGCTGAGCGCGCTGAGGGATGGGAGCTGGCGTGACGGCTGTTACTGACGCTCTGAGACGGGTCCGGAGCGTCCCGCTGGCCCGGGCCGCTCGCTTTCTCACCAAGTGCTCTTGAGGAGGCAAACACAGCTCTGTATGCAAACGCACCGAGGATCTGAGTGATCGCACATGCTGCTAAATCAGGGGCCCCTCGTCCCTGCACTGAAGCAATCGCGCTTAAACTAAACCACTTGAAACGGTTTGTACGGTTGTTTGAAATTGTAATACACTCCTATTAAAAATAAAGGTGCTTTAAAGGTTGTTCACAGCGATGCCACAGAAAAGAACCATTTCTGGTTCCACAACCAACCATTCAGTCAAAGAAGCATCTCTTTCTGAGCTTTTTAGAATCTGAAGAACCTTCTTTCGCCACGAAGCTTTTGTGAAACAGATTCAGATTCTTTATGGAACCATTTAGACAAAAAAAAAAGTTCTTCTAATGCATCGTGAAGCACCTTTATTTTGAAGTGTATGATTCAATTTTTATGATTTCAAAAGTTTGAACCAAAATTAAACAGGTTTTTAACTATTTACAGGAGTTTAACGTGCATATGTTTATATGATTAATAGTGCTTTTTACCTTATACGGACCAATTATTGCAGCATTTGTAAACGTATTTGACTTGAATGAAGTTTTGATTATAATTGTTCTTGACGTTGCACTTTCATGTTTATTTAATCGTTGATTATTTCTTCGTTCTGTCTGGAATCAGGAGGATTTTCAGAGGCACTGTAGATGTAGCACTGTATTGATTTATTTAAAAGTTACCTTCTCATCTTGTTTCCTTAATTCATTGTGTAAAAGATATTTAAAAGAGCGTTCTTCATGTTTGCACACTGTTTCTGTAAATGCACCACAGTTTTCTGTATGACTGATATTTTAATAGGTGTGTCTGTATTTAAAATCCAAATAAAGTTTTTTATGATTGTGTGCTGCTGAAATTTTTATGTCTGTTCTGGGAATCCAAAACATTAGACTCTGCTTTACTCATATAGTCATTAAAAGTAACGCACCTTATGTAATCAGATTTCCTTTTTCAAGTAAGGAGTATTTACCAGCAGTTACTTTGTTTCCATGTGTTGAGTGACAGCTCTGGTGTTGCCATGGAGACAGAAATCAGAGCGTTGTGTGTGAACATGATCTTACTGTAGTTCTAGACTCAATATCAACATGTGTTTACTCATCTCACTGCACACAAACACATTCAGTGCTCCTCACAATCAATATGGCACTATTAACCACTACTAATCAAGTGTTGTTTCAGTATAATTTTAATGTTTTTAATTTGTTTTCATTTGATTTCTAAACATTTCATGTGTTTCTGTCATTTTTCACAGTTTTTGTTTTCAGCTAGCTTTTAATATTTAATTTTAGTTTTTTTTTAAGTAATAATTTCTATTCTGTCTTTGCTTTCTTTCCTTCCTCTGACTTGAATTTCCAGACCGCACCTAATTTCTATTTTCTAAAAAAGCTAATTATACGTGTCAACTAAAATAACCAGCGAATGTCAATTTATTTAATGAATTTGAGTATAATTACTGAAGGATAAGGTCAGATCACTTTACCTGACACATTCAGCCAAAGTGGGCCAGCAATATTTAAACACCTTACAAGAAAACTAACACATGTTCTTTGCATTTTATTCCCTGTTAACTGTACAGTAAATAAAATAGTAAATAAATTACAAATATATATTAATTCTAATGGAGAAAATAGCTCATTAAAATTATATAAATATTGCATAGCATCATAAAATTCCCTCAAAATCATAAATAGTAATAAAAAAAATATTATTGAACCACAATATATTACATTGATTTTCCTGAAGAGAAAAAAAAGTTACATTTCAAGTGTTCTCCGCCGTTCATTATGACGCGGTCCGCCTTTGAGGTGTGGCCACGCCCACCAGTGTCACATTGCATCAACCAAAACGAGTTCATCATTTAGAGAGATAGTGTCTCTTTAATTAAGAGCCATTGTTGTGCTCTAACAGTGCATTGAGCACAGTACAATCACACTTAAATAGCCCACTTGACCTGAATTCACGAGGGATTGTGAGATACTGTTTTATAGCTTTTTCATGTTGTTGATAATGATCTTTTACGCTTGTATTTTCAGTCTTGTTTTAGTCGAGCATTTCCTGCGTCGAGGTTCGTCGCGCCGTCAGTGACGTCATTTTGAGGCGCCAGCAGTGAGCGTGTAGATTTCAGTAAAACATCTACGAACCTTCATGGGATTTGAAGTTTCCATCCTTCAGCATGTTAGTAATCACGAGCATTTAAAAAAAATTTTTTTTTAAAAAGACATTTAAAGAACTCGCGCGGTCGGGGCTCTTCGTTATCGCACTGTGATTATAATAAAGCATCTTTGTGTGTTTGTGATCAAGGACTGAATACTGGAAGTCTCAGCCGAAGAAGTTCTGTCAGTACTGCAAATGCTGGATCGCGGACAATAAACCCGTGAGTGACTCCAGGGCTATATACCCGGATGTTTCATCAATACTCGATCTGAATATCTCAGTGCATGTTCATAACCAGCATGTGTTTTCGCAGAGCGTCGAGTTCCACGAGAGAGGAAAGAATCACAAAGAAAATGTTGCGGCTAAAATCGCAGAGGTAATGCAAGAAGCTCTGCTGTGCTCAGAATACAACACTAGTGTAGTGCACACTGCGTGCTGCATACTGCATGCTGGACTCACTGTGCACATGTATGCATGAAATACACTGATGGCCTTCTAGATTTGGCCAAACGTGCTGCACAGAACAGCTCTGGCATCCCAGAATGCAGTGGACTAGACCTTCCACTTCCAGTGTCACTGAATGAAGAAGAACAATCACCTTTTTTAATTAAGTCACCCGTGACATCAGAATAGACTATTCCAAAAAGAAGGGAATCTGTGAATAGTATAAGTTATTTGTCTGTGCACGTCATTATTTTGTAAAAACACATCTGCTCTTGTAATGAATGGAGAAGCTGCTTTGCTCTGATAGACCCACGTCACAACTGCATAAGTAAGAACATTTAAATCGCAGCCTCTTTAATCAGCCGGACAGCAATGTTTTTCCACAAAATTTCATTTAAAAGGGAAAAAAATAACTATTTTTGTATGATAATAGCTGGATTCCACTCGCACACAATATGATGAGTTCATGTGACAATAAAGCAGCTAAATGCATTTCATATTATTCCGTGTGTATGGCACCGTATCCGAACAGTGGACAGAGTCAAGTGTTTCATGAGCCATCATCTCAGAAATACAATTTAGCATTTTTTATTTCAGTTGAATGTTCTTCAAACTGTTTGATTTGAGCTCCTGCTCATTCATTCACTGCAGATGGAAGCTCCAGAAGCTCTTTGCATTATGGGATACGGTGTGTGTGTGTGTGTGTGTGTGTTGTCAGATGCAGTGGGTGTGATCTGAAGTAAACAGCGTGTTGGCCGCTGCTGCTGTCCGAGCTGCGTGTGTGTGAAGATAAGAGTGTGTGTGTGAGAGATGCTCTCTGATTGGCCGGCAGAGCTCATGTGACCCCGTCAATGTTCATAATAGATTAAGAAGACAAGTGTGGCGAAGGCCAAGCAGGAGCAGAAGATGTCAAAGGAGTTTGCAGCGATGGAGGAAGCGGCTCTGAAGGCGTATGAGGAGGATCTAGAAAGATGCTGGCTGGTCCATTCGTCAGGTGTGTGTGTGTGTGTGTGTTTGGTTGTGTGTGTGTGGTGTTGTGTGTGTGTGCGATAACGCTGCTCCTATGGTTCTGTCTCTACAGGTGAGAGTGTGGCTCAGTCTGAAGCTCCTGCTAAAACGCAGAAAACCCAAGAAACTCAAAGCGAGGGTCCCGTCTGAGAGCGGCGGCGGCGGCGGCCGGCCGGACGTCTGGCTGAGAGGAACCACAAACAACGGCCTGGAGTATTTCTACAACACCGTCACTGGAGGTGAGCTGATGATTGAGACACACACGCGTGTCCATCTGTGTTCTTCATCACTCACTGTGTGTTTGATCTCAGAGTCTCAGTGGGAGAAACCAGGCGGGTTTATGGACGAGAGCTCGTCATCGGCCGTGGGACAAACACAGGTAAAACTATCTGTCTGTGACTCTGTGAGTCTGTCTGCGAGTCTGTGCGAGTTTGTGAGTCTGCGAGTCTGTGTGTGACTCTGTGAGTTTGTGAGTCTGTCTGCAGATTTGTGAGTCTGCGAGTTTGTTTGTGAGTCTGCGAGTCTGTCTGTGAGTCTGTGTGTGTCTGCGAGTCTCTCTTTGAGTCTGTGTGTGACTCTGTGAGTTTGTGAGTCTGTCTGTGATTCTGCGAGTCTGTGGGTCTGTCTGAAAGTTTGTGAGTCTGGGAGTTTGTGAGTCTGTGAGACTCTCTGTGAGTCCGCGAGTCTGTGTGTGACTCTGTGAGTTTGTGAGTCTGTCTGTGAGTCTGCGAGTCTGTGGGTCTGTCTGCAAGTTTGTGAGTCTGTGAGACTGTCTGCGAGTCTGCGAGTCTACGAGTCTGTCTGCAAGTCTACTTGTCTGCAAGTCTTCGAATCTGCTAGTCTGTCTGCGAGTCTGAGTCTTACTGCGAGTCTGTAAGTCTGTTTGTGAGTCTGCAAGTCGGTCTGTGAGTCAGTCTGTGAGTCTGTTTGTGTCTGCGAGTCTGTCTGCGAGTCTGTAAATTTGCGAGTCTGAGTCTGCGAGTCTGAGTCTGCGAGTCTGAGTCTGCGAGTCTGAGGTTCACGTGTTCAGATCTAACACCATGTTTACGTGCTGCAGGATCCGTCAGGCGGTGCGTGGATGGAGGCCATGAGTCCTGATGGATACATGTACTACTTCAACACTGAGACGTGTGGTGAGAAAACATACAAACATCTGAACACATTCAGCTTCAAATCATCAATCTAATCATCAGGATCTTTTGAGGAGCGTTTGTTTCCAGAAGCTTTACTTTCACTGTTCCTCAGCGGAGGAATGATCTTCACAAGGCCTCCAGAACATCTCACATCTTCTGAGGAGCCTTTATTTCTTCAGCTCTCACTCACTGCATTATATGTTTGGAGCATTTCAATCCCATCTTACCAAGACATATTATTGGAGGATTAGAGTAACCACTGATATTTAGATCATTTAATATCAGTATCTGCTCTACTGTTATAAAGATTTCATTGATTTACATTACAAGCAGCATAATTTCATCATATAATAAATATCAACATCTGCAGCTTCTGTTTTTTCCTCCATATTCTCACTGTGTCAGACTAGATGAGCCATGATGGATCAAGTATGATACAAAACAAAAAAATCATATAAATGTTCAATATTCTCTTCTATTTCAGAACATTAGATTTTCCAGACTGTTATTTCATGTGTCAGGCTTTTCTTTCTAAACCTGTTTGTCTCATCCTGAGCAGAATCCAGCTGGGAGAAACCGGAGGATTTCAGTGCAGAGGAAGTTGCTCCTCCTGGTGTTGATTCTCCTCGTGAGGAGGCGCGAGCAGCAGAAGATCCGTCTCCTCCTCAGCCTGAGTCTGTGTCTGGAGCTGAACACACGTCCGACCCTCCTAAAGACACTCCAGAACCAGACGAAACCAAACAAACCAGCGCCCTGAAGATCAGTTTCAGGGTGAGACGCTGCCGAGCACATTCACACTCTCTGTATGACATAAACACTCGCTGTACAACATCAAAAACACACAGAACGACACGTCCGTGTGTTTGATCTCCACACAGAAGAGAAAAGAAGAGCCGCTCCAAACATCAGCGGACGACGGAGGAGAGAGAAGCTCAGATGATGGAGGAAACGGTGAGGAGAAACGGGAAGATTCGGCCGTGACTGATGCAGTGAAGGAGGTCGAGACGCCTGTGAAGAGACCCAGAAAGACCAATCCGTACGGAGCCTGGGAACGAATCCAGCCACAGGAGGATCCATAGTAAGACACACACGTGATCTTATGATTTATGCATAAACTCAGGTCACCGCAGTGTGTTTGTGACATCAAATACAGAAGAGAAACCAGATTATTGACAACAAACCTGTTGAGTTTTTCTAAAGGTATTCATGGTAATATTCAGTGTTGGGGGAAACACATCACAAGTAACGCGAGTTACGTAATCAGATTACTTTTTAAGTAACTAGTAAAGTAATGCGTTACTTTTAAATTTAAAAGGAAATATCGGAGTTACTTTTTGAGATCAGTAACATAGTTACTTTGTTTCCATGTGTTGAGTGACAGCTCTGGGTTGCATGAGACAGAATCAGAAGCGTTGTGTGTGAACATGATCTTACTGCAGTTCTATCTAGACTAAATATGAACATGTATTTACTCATCTCACCTGCACAAAAACACATTCAGTGTTCCGCCTCCTCACAATCAATACAAACATTGTATATGCAAACCTGCAATAATTAAATACGTTAAATAAGAATTGAATCCCATTTTATGAACAATGTGTTTGCTACTGATCTTCGATGATTCACTTCAATCATACTAATAAGCAGAAATGACACATTAGTGTTTAATTGGAGTTGCTGCTGAATAGTGCTGAACTTTCTTCTGCTGTGATTAGTTTGAGCTGCGCACGCTACTGTACAGACGAGAATTCACATTTCCTTCAGCCTGAGCCGGATTCATTTCACTTCTGCTGTGAAAGCGCTTTTACATTTGAGCTTTTTTATATTAAAAACTAACAAGCAAGCCCTGCCAGATTTTAAAAAGTAACGTAACGCATTACTTTCCATAAAAAGTAACTAAGTAACGTAATTAGTTACTTTTTTAGGAAGTAACGCAACATTGTAACGCATTACTTTTAAAAGTAACTTTCCCCAACACTGTTAATATTAATAAATTATTATAATATGAATTAATTTAATACATTTTAAGTCAGGCATGAAATTTAAATATCTATTTTCTAAATGCATGTTATTGATCTTATTGTGATATTCCATACGGTTTCATTTTTTTTTGCTTCATAAATTTTAATCAAATGTCAACGACAGACGCTTAAACTCCGCCCCTTGTTTACAATCCATGCAAACTCATTCAGATCCCCCCACTTTCGAGCCACGCCCCATCTCAACTCCAATCAAAAACCGGTGCTTTTTATTTTTATTTATTTGTTTAACCTTTATTTAACCAGGCAAGTTAATTAAGAACAAGTTCTTATTTTCAATAACAGCCTCGCAGGAGAATTAATATCTCCTGAGAAACATACAAACATATATTACAATACATAAAACGCATAAAAAAGAATAAAATCTCTGTTAGAACATTTGCAAGTCGAGGTTACAAGTAGTTTTTCTTCTAGGGATAATCAAGGAAATATAATTATATCTAGATTTTTTTTTTTTTTTTTTTTTTTTTTTTTTTGTTATGTATTAAAATGAGTTTCAGCCAACTGAAAGTTTCAGAACCAAAATTATACATTTCTCTTTTATGCCAAAAATCATTAGGATATTAAGTAAAGATCATGTTCCATGAAGATATTCTGTAAGTGTCCTACTGTAAATATATCAAAACTTATTTTTTGTTTAGTAATATGCATTGCTAAGGACTTTTTTGGACAACTTTAAAGATGATTTTCCTCAATATTTAGATTTTTTTGCACCCTGATTCCAGATTTTCAAATAGTTGTATAAACCATACATCAATGGAAAGCTATTTATTCAGCTTTCAGATGATGTATACATCTCAATTTCACAAAATTGACTCTTATGACTGGTTTTGTGGTGCAGGGTCACATTTATCAGTCAGTTTGTTTTATAATTCACACGTGTAGTGTCCCCTGAAGCACCAGAGCTGTCACTATCTCTGCATCCAGGCCAGTGTTTGCAGCTCCTGATGTCCGTGTGTGTTCTGCTCCACAGCGAGAAGGTGGATCTGCAGCTGCCGCAGACGGAGAGCGTCGCTCAGACTCCAGCCAGCGTCCCTCCGGAGCCCAGGGCCAGATTCAAGGAGCGCACCATCACGTCGCTGGGGGCCGAGAGCAGCGCCGGAGCCACGTTCAAGAAGAGGAAGACCGAGAACAGCAAGTCCAGGAGCCTCCGGCAGAGAGAAACAGACGAGTAGAAGCGTCTAGACGGGACGAGTCTTCAGATCTTGTTTTAGAATTTGAGTATTTTACATATGTGTCCCTCCAGCACAAAAGCAGTCTTAAGCAGCACACAAAATTGATCCTTAAGACTGGTTTTGTGCTCCAGGGTCACATATTATTGGCAGGTGATGCTTTAACTGCCTCCACCTGCTTCTTTGTGAATATTTCCAGGCATCAGTTTTGTTTCCAGAGGTTAAAGTGATCAGGTGTGAAGCGAGTGTGTCGTGTGTTTTACAATATTTGTGATAACAATGTTGTCATGAAGAATCAAAGCCATAGTTTAATTAGACACGTTCTATCTTACAGAGGAATCTGGACTTTCATTGCTCATCTCAAACCACATTAAAAAAGTTTTGACAGTAAAACTGCATCAGTTTCTTCACTGTGTGTAGTATCCTGCGATGCTGGTTCAAATCTTCTTGACGCTCACTGAGAAGGGTTATAAGCCTCATATCAACATGATTCAGAGCAGATGATGATGAATGCTTCTGTGAGCGTCTGATAGGCTCAATGCCTCGATGATAGTCGCTGTCCACACCCACATCAACAATCCACAGCGCGCCTGACGCAACATTAGAAACCCAAACAGATTATCAAATGCATACAAATATAAACATGAGTGTGAATTTCTATAGAGCTGCTTGAAGCAGTTTGTCTTATGAAAAGCTCTATAGAAATAAATCAGCCTTCAACAGGCTATGAGTTACAGTTAACAGCTGCACTGAAAAAAATTAATCGAATTTACTAACATTTTTTTTAAGGTTGCAAGTTAAGGTTACTTGGTTCTTTGACTGAATGCTTCTTTGTGGAACCAGAAGTGGTTCTTCTATGGCATCGCTTGGAGCACCTTTATTTTTAAGAGTGTGCTCTCACTATAGAAGAGTTTGCTCTAACATTTTAACTCATCTGAATGAGTGTTGAAATGGTACAATTGTCATTTTCCCTCTATTTGAGCTTTATTCTTCAATATAACCCTTCCCACTAATTATAACTATAGTGCATTTATAAGACAAAGCCTATTTGACATCTCAAAGTAAATTATCATAGAGTATCCATGAAAGAATTAAAGCCACATTTAAAGATCAAGTTCAGGAGAAGATACGTAAATAAAGGGGAAAGGATAAATGTATAAAGTATTCACAATATATTAGTTTAGGAGAGGGGTTGTGATAATGTAACAATCTATTTTGAGCAACACTGGTTAAACACTTTTTGTTGCAATGTTACAGACTATTTCTGTTGACAAAATATCATTCATAACTTCTTTAACTCGATGAGAACAGAAAGCACAGATGATTTCAACTGAACTAATGACAGCTCACAAGACATGCAGCCAATAAAACAACAGAAGACTCGTCATATCAGATAAAAACTAACCTAAAAAAAAACATTTTATGGGAAAAAATATGATAGCTCTTCAACGGTCAAATGAAAGCTCTTTCTTGCATTTTTATAATTTGAAGAACCTTCTTTCGCCACAAAGAAGCTTTAGTGAAACAGAAAGGTTCTTCAGATGTTAAAGCTTCTTTATGGAACCATTCAGACAAAAAGGTTCTTCTGTGGCATCACCGTGAAGCACCTTTATTTGGAAGAGTTGGTAAATAAGGTTAAAGAGATTTCTTTTAAGCTTATAATTTATGTGTCCACAATCCAAATTACTAGCTCGATGTGAACACACACACTCACCACACACTCACACCCATACACACTCACCACACACACACACACCACTCTCTCTCTCTCACACACACCCTTCTTCTTCTCACACACACACACACACACTCACACACACCCACACACACACACACACACACACACCACTCTCTCTCTCTCACACACACACTCTCTCTCTCTCTCACACACACACACACACACACACACACACAGACACACACACACAGACACACACACACTCACACACACACAGACACACACACACACACACTCACACACACACACACACACACACACCACCAGAGACACAACACACACACACAACCTGAGACAACACACACACACACACACACAAAAACAGACACACACACACACAGACACACACCCACTCACACACTCACACAATGACTTTGAGCTTTTCTTTAAGTTTGGAATTTTCACTTTTGAGAAGTGATAAAGAAATGTTTACTTTCTATGCAGCTTAATTATTTTGCTTCCTCAAACGCAAGTTTATGAAAGTTACCCTCCACTTTTCTTACTTTCAAGAGGATATTAAAATCCACCTCCGGTAACAAGAAGGCAACTAAAACCTTGAATGTATGCTCACTTTTTGGTGTTTTTGTATAATTTTTATTTAGTAATGAAGTCATGTTTTGTAGGAAAGTTTGTTATGTTTATTCTTATGCGATCAGCTTTTCATTTATTTACTTATTTTATGTATTCTTTTTTTTCCTCTCTCTCTCTCTCTGTTATGCTATGTATTGTTTGGCCATCCTTGAATCCCTGGCTCTTTTTCCTTGCCATGTTTTTCCTCATTCCTGACTCTGCAGCACAAAAGCAGTGTTAAGTCGCTGGGGGATATTTGTAGCAATAGACAACAATACATTGTATGGGTCACAATTATACATTTCTCTTTTATGACAAAAATCATTAGGATATTAAGTAAAGATCATGTTCCATGAAGATATTTTGTACATTTCCTACCATAAACTTAATGTTTGATTAGTAATATGCATTGCTAAGAACTTCATTTGGACAACTTTAAAGATGATTTTCTCAATATTTAGATTTTTTTGCACCCTCAGATTCCAGATTTTCAAATATTGTCCGATCCTAACAAACCATACATCAATGGAAAGCTATTTATTCAGCTTTCAGATGATGCATACATCTCAATTACGTCACAAAATTGACCCTTATGACTAGTTTTGTGCTCCAGGGTCACATTTGTATTTCCTAAGCTAAAAAAAAACAGTACGCTAGTACGCGGTTCCGAGTATATACTACACATGCAGTGTGCGCCCTCTGCTGGCAGCATGCGGAACTGCACTCCCTCCGCTTTACCCAGAATGCACCGCTCGCTCTAAGCACAACACATCGCCATTTCCAGCGAACGGGCGCTTCTCCGCGGAGTAACTGGGTCACAAGACAGACGGGAAAATACTCGAAGCTGTCGACACTAAAGCCGCCGATCCGAGCTCGTGGATCCGCCCGCCGCGTCGACCGAGAGCCAATGATCGTGTTCGGTTGGGCCGCTCGCATGAAGCATTGGAGCGCGGGCCCAGGCTGAGGCGACACCGATCACTAGCGGACCGACCCCAGCAGCGCCTCGACACAGGTACCGCTACCGCAGAACGGCCCCTCTGTCGCGGTGTGCTCGCCTCGTGTCGGTCGCTGAAGCTGCAGATGTTTAGCGGAATGCTCGCGCTGCTCTGACGCGGTCCAGACCCACGTGACCATAACAAGCACGTGACTCGTGCAGTCTTCAGTCTCACTGTCAAGTTATTTTTAAGCTGTGAAATTAGAGCTGTTAATCAATATTAAAATAACTATTTGCCTGTTTTTCTGTGATTAGTTGCATATTACATTTTTTAGGGCTGGGTAAAAAAAAAAATTGCGATTTCACGTTTTTACAAAACAATATAATTCCTTAAATCCCAAGGATTGATTATTCTAGCCTGCTTTCAGTCAAAGCACAGAACATTGTAGTGCGGCGCCCATCCAATTAATCGCAGTAAGCTTTGTTACTTTTGATATGAAACAAGCTAGATTTGTACGTAAGTGCATGTGTTAAAATAGGGCTGCACGATAACTCGAAGTGAACCCGCAGCCGTGATTAGACAGAAGCGCGGTTCTGTGATCAGCAGTAAAGCTTCATCTGAAGGCCAGAGGAACTCCAAATACGCCTCGCAGAAGAAACCCAGGCCATCCCTACAGCGCTAGCTGAATAAACAGAAGATTGAACCGCTTTCGTTGATTCAGCGTGACTAATAAACACGTTATTAAATGTGGTATTTTCAGACGGAGCAGCATTTACGTCACAGAGCCGTAGTTCACGGAGAAGCTGCGCAATTTTGATGTGGAGTGACAGGTCTGCTCCATGTTAATACAGTTTCAGCGTGAAATAAACATGAATAAACATGCGAAGGCAAGTTAAAAGAGAATACAGCTTACCGAAATCCGTATCCATGTAATCGCTCAATCAGGGTTTCAACCGCACAAAGACGTCAGTATAACAGCTTGTAAACGATGTCACGTCACATTTACCTCCGAAAAAGCACATTTGGTGACTCTTTAAACTCGTTAGTCAGCTGGGAAAATTAACTCTAGGGAGGGGCATTGTATTTTTTTTTTTTTTTGTAACCTAGCATCCTTGTATGTGTGTGTGTTTATATATACATATAAATATATACAGTACACACATATATATTATGTAAACAAAACCTTTTATTTGGGATGTTATTAATCATTAGACAGCAGTACAAACAAGCAAACTCTAGTATGCAGTGTGTAGTGAACTAGTATTGCATTCTGTGCATAACCCCTCTGAATGTGTGTCTTCAGAATGAAAAGAGGCCAGAGGGGAGGTGATAATGCGGAGGAGGGTGGCGGGCCGGGCCCCGGGGCCCCTGAGCTCTGTAAGCGGCTCCGGCAGGGCGACTCTGAGGATGGGGCGGTGGACTGGAGGCAGCTGCCCGAGGAGATCCTGCTGCAGATCTTCCAGTACCTGCCTCTGCTGGACCGCGCCTTCGCCTCGCAGGTGTGCCGCGGCTGGAACCAGACCTTCCACATGCCTGAGCTCTGGAGGTGCTTCGAGTTCGAGCTCAACCAGCCCGCCAGCTCCTACCTGAAGGCCACGCATCCGGACCTCATTTACATTTACATTTACATTTAGTCATTTAGCAGACGCTTTTATCCAAAGCGACTTACAATTGGGGGATACATAAAGCGGATTCATCTTAAGAGGGCAAACAGACACAGAAGGGGTTGTAATACCAAGGTTCTAGACATTGTTCAAATAAGTACAAGCTAGAAAGAGAAGGAATAAAAGAAATTTTTTTTTTTTTTTTTTTTTTTTTTTTTTTTTTGTTTAGGATGAAGTCAAGTAGCTTCGAAAGAGAGTTTTCAGCTGTCGCTTGAAAATTATCAGGGATTCAGCATTCCGGATAGGGGGGGGAAGGACACTACACAAGCAGATCATCAAGCGCCATCCAACAACCTGCAGTACGTCAGCTTAGGGGAGACCGTCGCTCTGTCACTGAGGGGCGATCTAGAAGGTGTTCAGAGGAGGGGACACGTGTTCCTGACGTTGTGTGTGTGTGTGGTGGGCTTCAGGTGGACAGCAGCACGAATCTGCGAGAAGAAGAAGCGGCGTTGGAAATTCCTTCTCAGCTGGCGTCAACTGGCTCAATCTGAAGACACTCGGTAGATCTCAACCGCCAACGACCCCCTCCTAGAGAACTGCCCTAAAAAGTACGTCTCACCACACACAATCCTCTATCCTCAACACCACACACACACACACACTTCTCTCCCACTACCACAAAACAAACACACACTCTCTACAATCACTCAACACCCACACACACACACACTCTCTACCAATCAACTCCCACAACACACATCACACACACAACAACTCTCCCCACTCACAACACACCACACACACACACTCTCTCCCACTCACTCACACACACACACACACTCTTTCTCACACACACACACACACTCTCTCCCACTCTCTCACACACACACACACACAATGTCTCTTTCTCTCTCTCACACACACACTCTCTCTATCTCTCTCACACACACCACTCTCTCTCACACACACACTCTCTCTCTCTCTCTAACACACACACACACACCCACCACTCCTTAACCCCCCTCTCTCTCGCTCTCTCACACACCCACACCATCTCTCTCTTCTCCACACACACACACACACACACTATCCTTAACACACAACACACGTCTCTCTCTCTCTCTTCTTTCTCTCTCTCTCTCTCTCTCTATCACACACACACACACTCTCTCTCTCACACACAAACACACAAACACACAAACACACACACACACACACCACACCACACACAAACACACACTCTCTCCTCTCTCTCACAACACACACACAACAAACTCTCTCTCTCACACACCACACACACTCTCTCTCTCTCTCTCTCTCTCCTATCTCTATCTCTCTCACACACCACACACACACCTCTCGCTCACACACAACACACGCACATACACACACAACACACACACTCTCTCTCTCTCTCACACAAACACTCTCTCTCTCTCTCTCTCACACACCCACAACACTCTCTCTCTCTCTATTCAACACACACACACACTCTCCTCTCTCTCACAACACACCCCACACTCTCTCTCCACACACAACACACACACACTCTCTTATCTCTCTCTCTCTCTCTCTCTGACACACACTCTCTTCTCTCTCTCTCTCACACACACACACTCTCTCTCTCTCTCACTCTCTCTCTCTCTCTCTCTCTCTCTCTCACTATCTCTCTCTCACACTCTCACACACACACACACACACAACTCTCTCTCTCACACACACACACCACTCTCTCTATCTCTCTCGCTCTCACTCTCTTCTCTATCTCTCTCTTCTAACCACTCATCATAACACACACACACTCTCTCTCTCTTCTCTCTCACACATTCTCTCTCTCTCTCTTCTCTCTCACACATTCTCTCTCTCTCTCTTCTCTCTCTCTCTCTCTCTCACTCTCTCTCTCTCTCTCTCTCTCTCTCTCTCACTCACTCACTCACACACACAGTGGAGTTCTCCGTCTCTCAGGTTCAGTCTCACCAGAATCAGCTGTTGTCTTTGTCTCCTCAGTCTCACTTCATCTCGGCGCTGACGGTGGTGTTCGTGAACTCGAAGTCTCTGTCGTCCCTGAAGATCGACGACACACCGGTGGACGACCCGTCGCTCAAAGTGCTGGTGGCCAACAACAGCGACACGCTGAAGCTGCTGAAGATGAGCAGCTGCCCGCACGTGTCTCCTGCAGGTCAGAGCCAACATCCATGAGATTCAAACACAAAAATCACTTTCATGGCATGTTTCACACGAAATGAATAAAAAAGTGAAGAATATTTGATAATTTCAAATAATGCGTCTCAAATAGGGCTGTCACGATTCCTCGATTCAGTTCAAGTACTCGTTTAAAAAAAATCCTTGATACTTCAGGATCAATTCGCCCATCCCTAGTCAGTGTGTTTGGTGAGTGAGAATATATCTGTGCTAAACTTATACTGAGCCTCCAACTCATACACTGGCGAATTATATTCTAATTTAAAATGCATAATTTTAGTTAGGGGGAAGAAAAGCTTTTGGCTTCTCTCCTGAGGCCACAAGAGGGCGCATCGACCAATGCATGTTTATTCAAAGCATATAAAATAACATGACTATCTGTGTAAAAAGTGCATAATGTTTATAAACCAATTATAATTAAGTTGCTTAAACAACTATAAACAAAACAGCATCATGTATGTATGCATAGTTTAATACAAAGGACCGAAAGCCAATCACACGGAGTACATTTTTCATTTAAAAACACGAGTTGCAGCGGAGTGGGAAAAAAAACGCCAAAAAGTCTCAAGATATGTTTTTTCAAAGTTGAACTTGCATTAATATTACATTGCTTTCTAAACATGCGGCTCTCTTGTGCGAGACGCGAGTGCAACGCTGATAGATGTCCCTCTAGAAAATGTGCATCGATGTTCTCTTTTCCTGCAATATTAGTAATTAACAACGCAGCAGCGCCGCATCTAGTGGCTTCAACTGGATAGGCTAACAAACACATTAAAATGCAACGACACTAACATCGTCATCGCATCTCGTGCGCCGCTGATAAAGCTGCGTCCTTAACGCACACCTAAAATTAAAATGCAACGTTTTTGAAATTCGAAATTCGAATCATTTTTGTCAGCCCTAGTCCTGATGGTGTGCTTTATAAATAATTTTGGCTCTGCTGTTTTAATGCTGACATTTGAATCCGATGCTATTAAAAGAATCCGTTTTTAGGGCAGCTAATGTGCCTAATCAACACTCGTTGAATGTTTGAGCAGTGTGTGATGCGAGTTATCAGAGCTGTGCTTTAGCAAGAGCACTAGTCCGACTAACGGCGTGTGTTTGTGCCGCAGGTATCCTGTGTGTGGCGGATCAGTGTCACGGTCTGCGCGAGCTAGCGCTCAACTACCACCTGCTGAGTGACGAGCTGCTGCTAGCGCTGTCGTCCGAGCGTCACGTTCACCTGGAGCACCTGCGCATCGACGTGGTGAGCGAGAACCCGGGCCAGCAGTTCCACTCCATCAAGAAGAGCAGCTGGGACGCCATGGTGCGCCACTCGCCCAAGTTCAACCTGGTCATGTACTTCTTTCTGTACGAGGACGAGTTCGGGCCCTTCTTCCGCGACGAGGTGCCCGTCACGCACCTGTACTTCGGCCGCTCCGTCAGTAAAGAGGTTCTGGGCCGCGTGGGGCTGACCTGTCCTCGGCTGGTGGAGCTGGTGGTTTGTGCTAACGGCCTGAGACCCCTGGATGAGGAGCTGATCCGGATCGCAGAGCGCTGCAGACAGCTGTCGGCCATCGGCCTGGGCGAGTGTGAGGTGTCCTGCAGCGCCTTCGTGGAGTTCGTCAAGATGTGCGGCGGCCGGCTCACGCAGCTGTCCATCATGGAGGAGGTTCTGGTGCCTGACAGCAAGTACGGGCCGGACGACATCCACTGGGAGGTGTCCAAACACCTGGGCCGCGTCTGGTTCCCCGACATGATGCCCACCTGGTAGAATCACATTTTGTGCTTTTCTACATTTGGAATTGAGAAGCAATGAAGCGTTCACAGATGCACTTCAGACACTCGCCGTGTGTTTTCTACTCTCTAGTCGCCGTGACAGACACGTGTGCTGGCCACAATCATTAGAACACTAGTATTGTGATAGTTATTTCTATCTTTTGCTGTGTAGGAAATATCAGTTTACATTTCCAGTTGGCCATTAATTGTAATAATGCAGTGAGATGTTTGTTTCAAGAAACCTCCTGCAAAGCTACAGTGCTGTTAACAGTTTGAGGCACTTGTGTAAAAATGCTGTGAAATGAGGATGCTGTCAAAAATAGATTTTCTTAATCAGTTAACTTCTATTAACTGAATGAAACCAACATTTGGTGTGAGCATCTTTGTGTTTAAAGCAGCGTTTGCCCTCGGTGCACTTGAGCAGAGTTTCTCAGGAGCTTTGCAGGAGGTTTCTTGAAGCATCAGTTCTTCTGGATTGAGTCTGTCTCAGTTTGTTCTGTTTCTTCATGTGACTCCAGACAGACTGATGAAGATCAGATCAGAGCTCTGTGTGCAGCACTAACATCTCCCTGCATTATTACAATTAATGGCCAAAATGATATTTCCTCTACAGCAAAGTCACAATACTAGTGTTCTAATGATTGTGGCCAGCACTGTGTAAATGTACGTGTGGTTTTCTCTCGTTTGTTCTTGTTTCGTGTCGCGTGGTTCGGCGTCTGATGAAGGCCAGACCTGGATTTCAAGCAGTTTAACCAGATGAGGTTTCAGCTCGAGGCAGATCGGATCATGTATTTGCTCGTTCCTTCCAGATGGAAATTAATTCAGAAGCGCTCGTGACTCATTCTAACTAGGGCTGCACCATAACCGACTCGAAAATATAATCACAATTATTGTTATTTTACGGTCAACTTTTTTTTTATTTCATCAGAATTATTATATTATTATTTATAGTGTAACATCAGAATGATTATAATAATGTAATTGTTATATTATTATAGAGTACTCTCACATAACCACAAATCAAGAGAACATTGATTCAGTCGCAGCAAACAACAGACCGGCTCAATAGAGATCACTAAATGACAGCGTACGCGATTGCTTGATAATGAACGCTTGTGACGCTCATTACTAGCGGTCGTCTGACGCTGGGTTTCTGACAGCTGATATCTTAGAGAGCAGGGTGGCTGATACAAAGCCGGTATATATCGTTTTTATTTGAAATAATTTGATAAATATGGAAAATAAGTAGTGCTGTCAAATGATTAATCGCAACCAAAATAAGTTTTTGTTTACATAATATGTGTGCGCACTGTATTTTTATGTATATATAAAAACACACACACATACAGTATATATTTGGAAAATATTTACATATATGTACATTTATATATTTATATTCTTATAAACAAGTTTTCTTAATATTATACATGAATGTGTTTGATTTATATTACATACTATAACAGCACACTCTTAGTGTCACAACCAAATTGTATTTTTGGATGTGATTAATCGTTTGAATCACTAAAGATAAACATACTTATACTTCAGATGACAACTGCTTGATTCTGTAATCCTATAACAGTATTTTTCACAAATAAAGAAATGTTTAAAAATATATAAATAAAAAGAAAGTAAACACTGTAACAAACAGGGCACTCAGTAATCGGGGAAGTTTGTGTGCTTCGGGGAATTCAGGTCGTTTCAACTGAAGCCAAGGTCGAACTCATTTTACGTGCAGCACACAGTGAAAACGACAGGAATATGATCGTAGGCAAATAGTTTGAAATCATGGGTTTAAAGTGTGTGAAGCTGAACTCTCCTCAGTTCGTCACGCAGAAAACACACAAGATCTCAGCTGGATTGCACCAGGTCTGCAGGGTTTGTGAAATTAAATGTTCATTAGTCATTCAAAGATTTGTTTAAATGATATAAATGCGTATTTGCTGAATGCTGACGGCAAACGAGAGAGTATTATAATTAGGGATGTAACGATTCACAATTTGATTTTTTTTACAAAATGAGATTTAAGACAAGTTATAAATTAAATGTGTCCTTGTATTATTGCTTGGACAAGATGCTGTACGTTTCTTTGTGAAATTGAAATATAACACTATAATAATATACTAATATAGCACCTGCATATCATTGCTCTTTTGTTAGTTTTGACTGCTTCTCTTGTCCTCATTAGTTAGTCGCTTTGGATAAAAGCATCTGCTAAATGACTAAATTTAAATATGTTAAACAAAACCCCAAATCAAATAAATAACACAAATAAAATAAATCTCTTCATATAAACAAACTAAGGCTTTGTCTGTGCTCTTAACATTTAAAATTAGAGGCTAACACTACATTTTAATCACGATCCAAACAAAGATGCTGCATACACGCAACACGAGCAGTTTTAATCTAAATTAGATTTTATAATCTCGAAATTTGAAGCAAAAACAGAATGATTTGACTTCAGTTTTATGAAACTGTTCATAAAAATATCTGCATGAAACCGAAACAGCAGACGAGCTGAACGAGATGCAGATCCACTCTCTGCCAGCAGGTGGCGCTTACGAACAGCAATGATACAGCGTTTCCTTGGTTACCGCTGTAAACAAAGCAGCGCTGCGCTTATGAACAGCAATGATACAGTGTTTCCTTGGTTACCGCTGTAAACAAAGCAGCGCTGCGTTCATGAACAGCAATGATACAGCGTTTCCTTGGTTACCGCTGTAAACAAAGCAAAGCTGCGCTTATGAACAGCAATGATACAGTGTTTCCTTGGTTACCGCTGTAAACAAAGCAGCGCTGCGCTTATGAACAGCAATGATACAGTGTTTCCTTGGTTACCGCTGTAAACAAAGCAGCGCTGCGCTTATGAACAGCAATGATACAGCGTTTCCATGGTTACCGCTGTAAACAAAGCAGCTGTGCTTATGAACGCACTGATACAGTGTTTCTTTGGTTACCGCTGTAAACAAAGCAGTGCTGCTTATGAACAGCAGTGATACAGAGTTTCCTTGGTTACCGCTGTAAACAAAGCAGAGCTGCTGCTTATGAACAGCAATGATACAGCGTTTCCTTGGTTACCGCTGTAAACAAAGCAGCGCTGCGCTTATGAACAGCAATGATACAGCGTTCCTTGGTTACCGCTGTAAACAAAGCAGCGCTGCGCTTATGAACAGCAATGATACAGTGTTTCCTTGGTTACCGCTGTAAACAAAGCAGCGCTGCGCTTAAGAACAGCAATGATACATGTTTCCTTGGTTACCGGCGTAAACAAAGCAGCGCTGCGCTTATGAACAGCAATGATAGTGTTTCCTTGGTTACCGCTGTAAACAAAGCAGCGCTGCGCTTATGAACAGCAATGATACAGTGTTTCCTTGGTTACCGCTGTAAACAAACCAGAGCTGCTTATGAACAGCAATGATACAGCGTTCCCTTGGTTACCGCTGTAAACAAAGCAAAGCCGCTATGAACAGCAATGATACAGTGTTTCCATGGTTACCGCTGTAAACAAAGCAGAGCCGCGCTTATGAACAGCAATGATAGTGTGTCCTTGGTTACGCGGTAACAGAAATGGCAGTAGGTGGTGCTTATGGAACAGCAGCGATACAGCGGTTTTTTGGTTACCGCTGTAAACAAAGCAGAGCGGCGCTTATGAACAGCAATGATACAGCGTTTCCTTGGTTACCGCTGTAAACAAAGCAGCGCTGCGCTTATGAACAGCAATGACACAGTGTTTCCTTGGTTACCGCTGTAAAAAAAGCAGAGCTGCACTTATGAACAGCAAGATACAGTGTTTCCTGTTACCGCTGTAAACAAGCAGCGCTGCGCTTATGAACCGCAATGATACAGCGTTTCCTCGGTTACCACTGTAAACAAAGCAGAGCCGCACTTATGAACAGCAATGATACAGTGTTCCTTGGTTTAAAGCTGTAAACAAAGCAGAGGTGCGCTTATAAACCGCAATGATAGTGTTTCCTTGGTTACCGCTGTAACAAAGCAGAGGTGCGCTTATGAACAGCAATAATACAGCGTTTTTTTTCTTGGTTACCGCTGTAAACAAAGCGCGCTGCGCTTATAACCGCATGAAGTGTTCGCCTGCGTTACGCGTAACCAACGCAGAGGTGCGCTTATGAACAGCAAATATAGTGTTTCATTGGTTACCGCTGTAAACAAAGCAGCGCTGCACTTATGAACTTTAAATCATACAGAGGGCAAAAAAAAAATACGTAATCGTTACATCCCTAATTATAATGTTTGCCTTTCTATTACTAATAATATAAAACCAATCATTATAGTACTTTTTGTGCACCTTTTAATTCCTTTGTTTAACATGCTATCTGATTATTAGACAGACTTCTATCTGTATTAGACAGAACTGTTAAACGACGACAGCAAACGATGAAGAGGGAGAACGTGAGCGGTGTGTGCTGTTCTCAGCGCCGTCAAAATAAAAGTCTCAAACATTATCGGCCGATATATCGGTCAACCACTGCACACATATGCCTAATTAGAAGAAAGCATTTTCAGGATAAATAACCAAATATTGCACCGTTATGCTTAATATATCAAGAGAAGCAGAAATTGTGGTCATGATTAAAACGTGATTTATCATGCAGCGGGTTGGTTCGACTGGAGTAATAGTGGATTTCTCAGTCACAGTTTCGTCCGTCGTCCGGTTTTTCAGAAAGAAGTCTGTCGACATTTCCAGATTTCACCATTTTCTGGCCGATGGTGAAGATGCCGTCCGCTCTTGTTTTACGGTTTTAATGGCAGGCGGTTGGGAAATCAGTTTGTACAGTTTGCGTGTTTTTGTGCATAATTAGTTTGATCAAGCAATATATTAGACATGGACGCAGATCCCATTCAGATAATTTCCCTGCACTTTATATAGAAATGTATTTTTAGAAATGTACATATGAGATGATCAGTTGTGTCAATATTCCTCCTGATGATTAATATTATTTTATTATTTTCATTGCAGTAAACGAATAGTGATATAAGCTTGCCATGAAGCGTCATGTTGTACTTTCAGGCGTTTAATCGCTCGGCTTGATCGTTTTTATGTATTTGACTGCATAGAACTTTATCCATAAAGAGAAAAACCAATGTAGTGTAAATGTTTTTGTTGTTGTTTTGGAATAAACTTTTGTGAATGTAAGAGCTGCTTCAGTTTGTGTTATCGGATGTTTCATTGGTACTGGAGTAAATCCACAATTCAGTATTCTGGAAATGTAGAGAATTGCACCTGCTGTTTCTCAAAATGAATTTGTGTCTCTTTTCGTTCTTGACTTCCTGCTGAATGATGATGCGTTTCCTCTCCGTCACTGACGGACTGAATCCTGTCCTTAAAAACAGTCCTAAAATTCAGTCTTCGAAACGTCAAATATTGCTTGGGTCATATTTGGTTTAAAATGGATGCAAACATCGACAGACGAAACCATTCTTTATATAAAAACAATTGTACAAATGAAAATGTGGTTATACTCACAAAGTCTAGTCAAATAAACAAATTCATTTACAGTTCAAAAAGAAGAGTTTAATGATAAAACCTGTTCAGTAATCAGAACTGTGATTGGTTGATTTCAGACGTCATGTGACTGCGCACCTTCAGTCATCAGAGGTGATGCACAGAATAAACAAACTCAATATCCAGCTGCTCCAAATACATATTCTGACTGTACGAGCAAACGAGATTCATTCATTATCTTCAGATTATTTAGGCTGATTGATGTGGAATATGGGAGACAAACGGACTCGTGGAACTGAAGAGTGTTGTGTTTGAGAAGCAGTACTCGACTGTCCCAGATGTGTCAGAATGAAGGCAAACGCTGCTGATTTCACACAATAGTTTGCATTTAACCAACTAGGAAACTAGGCTACAAGAAAAACTACTTCTTATGCAGAGTTGGGAAGGTTACTTTGGAAATGTGTCAGGTTACAGATTACAAGTTACCCTATTTAAAATGTAACAAGTAGTGTAACTATTTCAAATACTTTATTACAGTAATGTAACAGGTTACTTTTCGTGTGTGTGTGTGAGAGAGGTGAGTGTGTGTGTGAGAGAGAGTGAGTGAGTGTGTGTGTGAGTGAGTGTGTGTGTGTGTAGAGTGTGTGTGAGATTTGAGTGTTGTGTGTGTCGCAGTAGTGTTCATTGTGTGTGAGAGAGAGCGAGTGTGAGTGAGTGTGTGTGTGTGTGAGAGAGAGTGTGTGTGTGTTCTGTGTAGCTGAGACGATGCAGTGTGTGTGTGTGTGGAGTGAGTTGCTGATTATGTGTGCTGAGAGAGAGAGAGTGTGAGAGTGTGTGTGTGTGTGTGTGAGAGTGAGTGTGTGTGTGTGTGAGAGAGAGAGAGTGTGTGAGTGTGTGTGTGTGTGTGTGTGTGTGTGTGAGAGAGAGAGTGTGTTGTGTGAGGTGAGAGAGCAGGAGTGTGGTGCTGTGAGAGAGAGTGTGCTGTGTGTGTGCAGAGAGCGTGTGTGTGTGTGTGCTGTGTGTGAGATCCGAATGCAGGTGTGTGATGTGTGTGGTTATGAGAGATGTGACGTTGATGTATAGTAGTGAGAGAGACGAGCGAGTGTGTGTGCCTGTGTGTAGTGTGTGCGTGAGAGATTGAGAGAGAGAGGAGTGGTGTGGGTGTGTGGTGTGTGAGAGAGCTTGAGTAGTAGAGTGTCCGGGTGTGAGTGTGTGTGCAGAGAGAGAGCAGTGTGAAGTGTGGGGTAGTGTGCTGTGTGATGAGGCTGTGTGTGAGAGAGAGTTGTGTGTGTGGAGAGTGTGTGTGTGCTGTGGGGTGAGAGAGTGATTTTTTTTTTTTGTGTGTGATGCAGAGCGAGTGTGTGTGTGTGCGTGTGTTTGTGAGTGAGTGTGTGTGTGTGTGAGAATGAGTGCCTGTATGTGTGGACTGAGAGAGGAGAGGAGTGACTGTGGTGTGTGTGTGGGACTGCTGTGGTGTGTGATGTGTGTGTAGAGAGCGAGAGAGAGGAGAGAGAGTGTGGTGTGGGAATGTGTGTGTGCTGGATGTGAAGCGAGACGGCTGAGTGTGTGTGTGTGTGTGTGCTGAGCGAGTGAGTGTGTGTGTCTGTGCGATGAGAGAGTGTGTTGCTGAGTGGGTGTCGAGAGAGAGTGTTGTGGAGAGAGATCGCAGAGTGTGTGTGTGAGAGACGAGCGGAGAGTGTGTGTGGTGATGTGTGTGTGTGTGAATGTGAGAGAGAGTGTGTGTGTGTGTACTGAGAGATTGGAGAGTGTGTGAGAGAGAGAGGTGACTGTGTGTGTGTCCGTGGTGTCGCTGACGAACGATGACGAGCGAGAGGTGATGAGTGTGTGTGTGCAGAGCATGAGAGTGTCTCGGTGTGTGTGTGTGTGTCGATGCAGAGAGAGAGAGTGCCCTTTGGTTTTGTGATGTTTTTTTCGGTATGTTGAGAGAGCGACGAGCGATGAGCAGAGATGATGAGAGCGTGTGTTGTGTGTGTCTGCTGCACTGTGTGTGTGTGAGGAGAGTGAAGAGGTGAGCTGTGTGTTCCATGACGCTGGGATGTGTGGGTGGAGAGAGAGAGGTGGCTGTGTGTGTGTGTGTGTGTGAGAGAGCAAGAGAGTGTGTGTGTGTGAGAGAGAGCAGACGAGCAGAGTGTGTGTGTGCTGTGTTGTGTGTGTGATGACGCCAGAAGACGACAGAGAGAGATGAGAGCTGCTGTGTGTGTGGTGAGAGAGAGAGTGTGTTGTGCTGAGAGAGAAGTGTCGTGTGTGTGTGTGTAGATGTGTGGTGGTTGGTGTGTGAGAGAGAGAGAGAGTGTGTATCTGTGTGTCTGTGTGTGTGTGTGTGGCTGTGTGCGTGTGAGGAGACGAGGAAGGAGGAGTTGTGAGTGTGTGTGTGATGTAGTGTGTGAGAGAGAGAGAGTGGGATGTAGTGTGTGTGTGTGTTGTGTGTGTGTGTGTGTGCTGTGTGTGTGTGAGAGAGATCGAGAGAGAGTGAGGGGAGATGAGGTGCTGGTGTTGTGTGTGCGAGAGCAGAGATGAGGTGTGTGGTGCTTGTGTTGTTGTGTGTGTGAGACGAGAGAGAGAGTGGAATATGTCATTGTGCTGTGTTGTGTGTCTGTGTGTAGATGAGATGAGAGTGGAGAGCGGGAGAGAGAGAGTGTGGTGTTGTGTGTGCTCGTGTGTGAGAGATTTGGAGTGATGATGGTGTGGGATGTGTGTGTGACAGAGAGTGAGTGGGGTGTGTGTGGTGTGTCTGTGAGAGAGGAGGTGTTGTGTGCCGGTGAGGTTGTGAGAGAGAGAGAGTGGATGAACGGAGAGAGAGAGTGTCTGTGGTGCCTGAGAAGACTGAGAGAAGAGAGGAGTGAGAGTGTGTGTGTGTGTGTGTGTGGAGAGAGAGAGAGAGTGTGTGTGTGTGTGTGAGAGAGCAGAGTGAGTGTGCGTGTGTCGTGTGTGAGAGAGAGAGGCAGAGAGAGTGTGTGTGATGTGTTGTGTGCTGTGTGTGTGTGTGTGTGAGCACTTGAGCAGTGTGTGTGTAGTGTGTCGGGTGAGAGACAGAGAGGAGAGAGAGAGAGATAGGCGGTGTGGTTGTGTGTGTGTGTATGTGATTGTGGCTGAGAGAGAGGAGATGTGAGTAGTGCTGTGTGTTCTTCTAGGTGTGTGAGGAGAGAGAGTGTGGTGTGAGAGCGAGGAGAGAAGAAGATATGAGAGAGTGTTTGTGTAGTGTGTGTGTGTGTGAGAGACGATGGGAGAGTGATAGTGTGTGTGTGCTGTGTGTGTGTGTGTGTGAGAGAGGAGAGAGTGTGTGTGTGTGAGAGAGAAAGAGAATGTGTGTGTGTGTGTGTGTGCAGAGATCGAGCGTGTGTGTGGTGTTGATTCGTGCAGAGCAGAGAGATGTGTGTGTGTGTGTGTGTGTGAGAGATGAGACGAGAGATGATGTGTGGTGTGCTAGTGTGTGTGAGAGAGGGAGAGGAGTGATGTGTGCTGTGTGTGTGTGTGTGTGTGAGAGACTTTTTTGACTTTTAACATCTCTTTAATCACCAGCAAAAAAAAATCAGTCATTTTTTTTTTTAAATTATAAAAAGTCAAAGTGAGCAGGCTATGAAAAATATGAGTCAAAAAATCTGAAAGAAATAACAACCCAAAAGAAAACATCATGTTTCCGTATAAAAAAAACAAAAAACAAACACATCATCATATAATCATTTTCATACAAAAATGTTTAGAGATCCATCACAATCAACTTCACATATGCAGTTATTAATGCCCCACCTGTAAAGGTCTCCATATCCATTATTAAATTGTAAAAAAGCAAATTCAACCTTTAAACGTGATTTTATCAAACCCCTAAAAATCAAAATAACATCAGTCTGTCCCATTCCAACAATCTTATTTTTCCGTGACAAATTTCCGTGAAAACAAAATTCACTAATACAAGGGTCTCCCTTGTGGAATACTTATATTTAGGACCATAAATAAAGAAAACTTTAGTAAAAACCTCCCCTAATTCACAGCAGCATTCTTCTAAAAAACAAAACAGAGGAACAAGCCTTTCACATTCAGAAAATAAATGAAAAACTGTTTCCGATTGTCCACAGAAAGGGCAACCCTCCCCTACCTGTGGATCAATGAGTGCTCTGTGTCTGTTCGTAGCTATTATACCATGCACAATCCGCCACTGCAGGTCTCCAGACCGTTTCTCAATGGGGGGTTTGTACAAGGTCCTCCAACTACCTTTGGGTGAAGAGCCTGACCCAAAAAAATCCAACCACTTAGACTCCTTCACACTCTCCAGAGTATGACAGTGAAGAGCCTTTACACACATCACATATAGTTGCTTCTTCCCAACAGCACTGAATTGTCCCGACTGCGGTGATGCAAAGGATAGAATGTTGCCTTCTGCTTCTTGCCACTCGCCACTTTCTGCAGAAACCTCCAGGTCTGGGAAGGATAATACTTCCTCCCCACCAGGTACAACCAGGGACACACTGTAATTCTGCAGCAATCGTTCCTGCACCTCGGTCAGAAGTCTCTGGGCAACTCAAACCGATCTTATGCCAAGCTTAAGAGCCAGTGTCTCTGCAGGCAACCAGCCATCCACGGAGGCTAGATGTCCTACTTTAGTGATGTTTGCGGAAAGAGCAGCATTCCTCAGATAAAGGGATTTAAAACTATCCAACTCAAGTGCTGGTTTGAAAAACAATGGTTCTTCCTTTAGCCAATGAAAATGAGTGTCTCTTAACTCTCGAGAAATCCTGAAAAGTGTCCATGATTTTAACACTGACTTGTGAAAGGATGTCAGACCACTTAAGTCCAGTTTATCACAATCCAATAAAAACAAGTGACGATCAAATCCCATCTTTCCCGCTCTTCTCAGAAGGGCACAAGCAACCCCGAACCAACTCACGTCCTCTCCATAAAGAAGCCTTTGAGCTGTCTGGAGTCTGAAGGCCTTTATCCGTGACCCAATATCGATAAGCCCCTGACCCCCCTCTTGCCTAGGCAGATAGAGGACTGGGGCCTTCAGCCAGTGCTGTCCTGACCAAAAAAAAGTCTGTAAGTCGTCGCTGAATGTCTCGAATCAAATCTTCTGGGGGCTCCAGCACCATCATCCTGTGCCACAAAGATGAGGCAACCAAATTATTACAGACCAGTACTCTTCCCCTGTAGGAAAGCTGGGGTAGCAGCCAATGCCAGTGAGACAACCGAGCACACACTTTCTCCACTAGGCCCTCCCAGTTTTGCTTCTTATAATCATCAGTTCCCAAAAACACACCTAAATATTTTAAACCTGCCCTTCCCCATTTCAACCCCCCTGGAAGTAAGGGACCTTCACTATCTTTTCCACACCATAAAGCATCACACTTTGCCCAGTTAACTTTCGCAGAGGAGGCTTTACCGTAACATTCTAAGCTTGCTTCTAGATGTTGAATATCTCCAGTGCCTCCAATTAAAACCGTGACATCATCTGCGTAAGCAGAAAGTTTAACAGGCTGCAGTGTATTAAATTGTAGACCCCTTAACTCTCTTCTTAGTTTACATAGTAAAGGTTCAATGACAATACTATAAAGCTGCCCTGAAAGAGGACAGCCTTGCCTGATACCCCTCTGAACCCTTATAGGAACACTAAGACCCCCGGCCATTATTATTAAACACGTAGCTTCAGAATAGAGCAGATTTATTAGTGAAATAAAATGATCCCCAAAACCAAAGGCTTTAAGTGTTTCAAAAAGATAGACATGATCTACCCTATCGAAAGCCTTTTCCTGATCCAATGACAAAAACCCCACATCAACATTATTAAAAGAAGCAAAGTCAAAAAGATCTCTCACCAAATGCAAATTGTCAGCAATAGATCTACCCTTTATACAGTAAGACTGGTCCTTATGTATGATTTGTTGTAGTACACTATTTAATCTTTTGGCTAAGCATTTAGAGAGAATCTTATACTCAGAGCACAGAAGTGCCACAGGCCTCCAGTTCTTTAATAAAGTTAAGTCTCCTTTTTTTGGAAGCAAAGTTAAGACTGCACGCTGGCAACTCTTAGGAAGACTACCTTCAATAGTTGATTCCTGAAGAACTTTAAAAAAGTCACTCCCGATAACGGTCCACAAGCTCCTATATAACTCAGCAGGAAGACCATCTATTCCGGGTGTACGACCTAAAGAGAGTTCCATCACAGAGGCAGTCACTTCATCAAAAGTAATTCTCTTTTCCAAAAAAATCTTCTGCTCTGAAGTCAGAACAGGGAGATCCTGAAGAAGTTCTTTTCTAGCATGACCGTCTGAGTTTTCAGCAGTAAAAAGAGTAGAGTAAAAATCTACAGCCAGTCTGCGCATCTCCACTGGGTCAGAAGTGATACGCCCAATACTGTCCTTTAGACTGTACATCTGTTTATTTTGAGCAGCTTTGCGTTCCAAATTAAAGAAAAAAGAGGTAGGACCATCCATGTCTCTCACTGTTAAAAACCTGCTCCTTATAAGTGCACCCTTTACTTTTCCATTTAAAATAGAGCTTAAGGAAAGTTTATTTTCAGTCCACTTTTCCTGTAAACCAACAACATTAGTCAAACAACAAAAGTCATATTTCTCTCAATAACAGTAATTTATTGTTCCAGTTGCTCCAATGTCTTCTTTAAACACAAAGTGGAATAAGAGGCGTATTGCTGACAAAACAACTTTATATGTGCTTTCCCCACTTCCCACCACTGAATTATGCTATCAAAACGGGCCTTTTCAACTTTCCAACTTTCCCAAAATAACTTAAATTTCTCAATAAAAAGTTTATCTTCTAAAAGTTTTATATTAAAATGCCAATAATAACTTTTGTGAGGTCTTACGTCCAAGACACAATCAACTGTGATAAGTTTGTGATCAGAGAAAGACATGGGGACAATAGTTGTATTTCTAACTCTATTTCTCATATTTCCAGATACATAAAAACGGTCCAAACGTGCAGCAGAAATCAGACCAGTGCTGACTTTCACCCAAGTGTACTGTCGCGTTGAAAGATTGTGTTCTCTCCAAACATCTAAAAAATTCAGGTTCTCAATCACACTGGCTAAACAGAGTGCTGACTGTGAGTGTGGCTCCTCCCCATTTCTATCAAGTGTAAAGTCCAATGTGCAATTCCAGTCCCCCCCCAAAACAATAAAATCTTCATTCTGGTTTTGCCTTAAAAACTGTTTCAGTTTAATGAAAAGTTTAATTCGGTCAGGACCAGTATTAGGGGCATAAATATTCACAAACAAAAAGCAGAAACTACTTATTTCTGCCCTTACAATTAGCAGCCTTCCTGGTTCTAACTCTTGTTTCAATAAAATGTTGGCTTTAACAGCAGGGGAGAAAAGCACAGCCACCCCTGCACTTAAATTAGTCCCATGACTAAGAACATGTTCTCCCTCCCACCACAACCTCCACTCAAATTCATTGCTTTGGTTACTATGAGTCTCTTGAAGGAAAATAACATTTAACTCTTTCAAATTAATTAATTCCTTTAAAAAAATGATCCTTTCTTACATCCCTCATCCCATTCACATTAAGGGATCCATTCTTAAGATCGCCATAAAGACGAAAGGGGGAAAGAGAAGACAGTATAGAAAAGAAACACAGATACAAGTCAACATATTCATTTTGTTTTCCCTCTTATTAGCCTCTCTTTTTGTGTCGATTTGCCTAATTGTCTAATTGCAGTAATATGCTTCTTCAGACGAAAACGCTTTTGTTGTGAAAGTTCCTTATAACTACACACTTTTCGTGCCCACATCACAGAAGAGACAAACTTATCGAGGTCGGGGAAAAAATGACGCACTTCTACACCCGCTTTACCTTTTGTTTTATCAAGAAAGGAATTTATTTCTTCAACAGAGTACAAATCCTTCTCATATTCTCCTGCCATTTCCGTGAAATCCGACCATTGTTCATCATCTTTAAAGCTATCATCAGTTTTCTGAGATAAACGATCTAGTTCATCAGCCAGGCCCTCCTCAGCACCTCCAGCTGTCCCTGCATCAGAGGATACACACATGTCTTCATCATCACCGCTAGTAACATCAACAGCATTAGACCCATTCTCAATTCTTCCAGTAACAGAACTAGAACCAAGCTGAGCATTGCTCAAAGGTTTTCTAAAACCACTCTCCGTATTTCCAAAGCTACATCCAGGCTTTTCATTACTCACAGTAATTTTATCAAGCTTACTCACCTCATTCTGTCCCTTTACCTCAGCAGCTCCATCAACCTGCTCTGGGCCTTTTCTTCCTTTCTCCTTCGTGTGAAGAGCAGAGTTATGTATATCCATACTAGATGTAGACGGGCGCGGGTCATTTAACACTTCTTTTTGCGGGCACGAAAAACGTTTGTGCCCCAGGTCACCGCATTTAAAACATTTCAAACTCTCAGTGCTAGCATACACCATGTATGAATTATCTCCATTGGAAACGCGGAAAGACACTTCTAGTGTGCGCTCTGGTGAAGTTAAGAACATATAGACTACACGCCTAAAAAAGAGCACATGTTTAAGCGCTGCATCTTTGCACCCTAACGGGATCATTTTGACTGGGCTCGCGATCTTCCCGAGCCTCGTTAATTCTTTAATGATGACATCATTAGAAATAAACGGAGGAACATTAGAAATGGTAATTTTAGTAGCTGGAGCGGAAAGCGGGGTGACCGGTACAAAAGCTTCCTTCACCCACATTCCGCTCACAGTCAGCTGATTCACTAAAGCTTCACTCGTCAAGAAGACAACAATCGCTTTACTCATTCGTGAGGCCGACAGTATGTTATCAAACCCGACTTGCTCTCCTACTACTAAGAGCAACTCCTCGACCGTAACATCAGGGTCTGACGCGCACCTGCACCCATTACGGAGTGAGAGAACAGGTGGCGTTCCCCGCACGCATTCCCCCAGCTGCCGCCATCCCGGCGTTTAAAGTACCGCAAGACCCGCGGTAGACCTCCTAAAAGAACGACCAATTCAAACAAACAAAAAAAGAAAACCCCACGACTAAAAAGAGGGAAACGCACTCACTCACGCAACACACCCACTCTAGTGCACAAAATCACTCAAAAGCATGGCGCACAGAGGAGAGGAGAGGAGAGGAGAAGAGAGAAGTGTGTGTGTGTGGTTTGTGTGAGAGGAGAGAGAGGTGTGTGAGTGTGCTGTATGTGATCGGATGGGAGAGTGTGGGTGTGTGTGTGAGAGAGAGAGTGGTGTGTGTGTGTGTGTGATGTAAGAGAGAGAGAGTGCTGTGTGTGGTGTGTAGAAAGAGAGAGTGTGTGGTGTGTGGGTGCTGTGAGAGAGAGAGTGTGTGGGAGTGGTGAGAGACGGAGGAGCAGGTGGGTGTGGTGGTGTGAGAGAGGAGAGAGAGAGAGTGTGTGTGTGTGTGTGTGTGAGAGAGGAGAGAGAGTTGGGTGTGTGTGTTCGTGTTGTGTGTGCTGGAGAGAGAGAGAGGAGAGAGAGTGTATGTGTGTGTGGTGTGTGTGTGTGTGTGTGAGGTGTGTGTGAGAGAGAGAGAGAGAGTGAGTGTGTGTGTGTGAAAGTGAGTGAGTGAGTGAGTGCGCGAGGAGAGGGTGTTCCAGAAGATGCTGAAACTTTCGGGGGTCCAAGCTGTTATGAGCAACAACATTAACAACCCAGACTGGGTGTCGTCATTCCTCCAGCTCAGCTGTGATGAGGAGCAGATTCCAGGATGAGAAAAAACGACTGATATGATTGCAGCTGATCCAGGAGCCATCAGACATAAAGTCACAAATACAGGTGTGATTTTCGGGGGTTAATTCTGCTCAGCCTCTCATTAGCTGCCAGAGTCACATGAGAGTGAGATTATTTACATCAACGTGTACAGTTAAAGAGCACAAGACAAACTAGCAGCTCCTTTTTGTGAATAAAATGTGTCCCTGCAGCACAAAAGCAGTCATAAGTAGCATGGGTATATTGGTAGCAATAGCCAACAATACATTGTATGGGTAACAATTATACATTTCTCTTTTATGCCAAAAATCATTAGGATCTTAAGTAAAGATCATGTTCCATGAAGATCTTTTGTAAATTTCATACTGTAAATATACTAAAACATAATTTTTGATTAGTAGTATACATTGCTAAGAACTTCATTTGGAAAACTTTAAAGATGATTTTCTCAATATTTAGATTTTTTTGCACCCTCAGATTCCAGATTTTCAAATATTGTCCTAACAAACCATACATCAATGGAAAGCTATTTATTCAGCTTTCAGATGATGCATAACTCTCAATTTCACAAAATTGACCCTTATTGGTTTTGTGCTCCAGGGTCACACACCACCACACACCACCCTATATAACAGCTTGGCTTGACCCCCCCCATGACGACAACCACCCTATTCGGATTTATTGCATCTCTATGAACTGTACAATATGTCTGCGCTTGCTATGAATCTGTGGCTCAGTGATGGATGTGATGAATCAGGATCATAAAACGATGCTCTGTCTGCGAGCCCACTCTTATTCAACGAGAATCTTCGATGTTCAATCTATTGCCCTCCTGCAGCATTTATTCAGAAAGAAAATTCACGGATCCTGAGGAAAAATCGCAGAAGCTCTGACGTCATCGCACGGTCAACCAGCACGCGCAGCCGGTCTGCCATTGGCCGCTGGACGGGAGAACGGGATTTCTCTGGGCAGATTAGGAAACTGAGCGCCGTGGGCTCGAAGGCGCGCCCTTCCGCCGACATCTTGGCTCAAGCGGTCCGATGAGCGTCGGCGGAAACATCCGGGGAATCGCGCGCACCTCGGCGGCCATTGCGGCTCGGCGTGCGGCAGCTTCATAACCTTGAGAGGGCGGAGCGTCAGCGCGCTGGACGGGAGCAGCAGCGGAGCGGGAGGAGAGACGCCGAGGCGACGGAGAGCTGCAGAAACCGTTACACGGCAGCGCTGCTTTACCTCACCGCTCTAACGGGAGATCAGGGCGTGTACCGGCGCGTCTAACGGACAGTGATGAGCGCGGTCGGACGGGAACCGGAGCGGCGGCGGCGTTGAGCGCGTTTTTTTATGTCTGAGGCGGATCGGCGGGATCTCTAGCGTTTGGGCGCACCAGCGCGTTTTTTTTCTCGGTTGCTCGCGTCACATTGACATTTATTATTTGAAGCGGCAGAATCCCGGAGCGTTGATTTTCCCTGACATCATCATCATCATCATCATAATAGTGCTCGGTGTGAACGGGACCGCCTTCGGTGGTCGTACGACGGGAATACGGGGATTGACAGGATCCCGGTGTCGCCGCTCGGGTCTGTCGGCGGGAGTAACGGTAACGGTAACGCTATGGCTGACGACGACGTGCTGTTCGAGGATGTGTACGAGCTCTGCGAGGTGATCGGGAAGTGAGTGATCCAATCTCATCAATCATTTCACCGCTGAGGCGTTTTCCTCCGGCGATATATGTGTATAGGGGTTGTGTTGACATTTTATGCTTTCAGGTTCCGGATGAAAGAGAGGGTGTGTGGGTGGTGTGTGTGTGGGTGTGTCGGAGGGTGTGTGAGGAGAGTGAGTGGAGGAGACCCTCCTCCCCCACCTCCCCCCCCTATCCCGGTTCGCTGTTGAGTGATGATGTGAGTGAGTGAGAGAGAGTGAGTGATGTGAGTGAGCGACCGTGAGTGTGTGAGTGACGTGAGGCAGTGAGTTGGTGTGTGTGTGTGGCGTGAGAGAGAGAGTGTGGTGAGTGAGAGCGAGGTGGTGAGGGAGCGCAGATGAGACCCCCCCCCCCCCGACGCGCCGCTGCGTGTGGTTGGGAGCTGAGAGAGAGTGTGGGTGTGAGTGAGAGAGAGTGTGTGTGTGTGTGGGTGAGTGAGAGAGAGAGTGTGTGTGTGTTTGTGTGTGTGTGTTTTTGTGTGTGTGTGTGTTGTGTGTGTTTGTGTGTGTGTGAGGGTGTGTGTGTGTTTGTGTGTGAGTGTGTGTGTGAGTGTTGTGTGAGAGTGTGTGTGTGTTGTGTGTGTGTGAGAGGAGGAGAAGAGAGTGTGTGTGACGTGACGAGGAGAGGGAGTGTGTGTGAGTGCGAGAGAGCGAGAGTGTGTGTGGTGTGTGTGAGTGAGAGAGGGTGTGTGAGAGAGAGAGAGAGAGTGTGTGTGTGGCTGGAGTGAGAGAGATCTAGAGAGTGTGTGTGTGTGTGTGTGAGAGGAGTGTGTGTGTGTGTGTGTGTGAGAGAGTAGTGTGTGTGTGTGTGAGAGAGAGAGTGTGTGGGTGAGGAGAGAGAGAGAGAGAGTGTGTGTGTGTGTGTGTGTTTAGAGAGAGCCGTGTGTGTGAGTGAGAGAGAGTGGTGTGTGAGCGAGAGCGAGGGGAGTGTGTGTGTGTGTGTGTGTGAGTGAGAGAGCAAGAGTGTGAGTGTGTGTGAGAGAGAGAGAGAGTGTTGTGTGTGTGTGTGAGTGAGAGAGAGTGGGGGTGTGTGAGAAGAGGGTGCTGTGTCTGTGTGTGTGTGTGTGTGGAGAGAGTGGTGTGTGTGTGGAGAGAGAGTTGTGGTGTGTGTGAGAGAGAGAGAGTGTGTGTGTGTTTGTGAGTGAGAGAGACGAAGAGTGTGTTGTGTGTGTGTGTGTGTGTGTGTTGAGAGTGTGAGTGTGTGTGTGTGTGAAAGAGTGTGTGTGTGTGTGAGAGAGTGAGTGTGTGTGTGTGAGAGTGTTTATGAGCTGCAGTGTGTGTGTGTGAGAGTGTGTGTGTTTGTGTGAGAGAGTGTGTTTGTGTGTGTGTGTGTGTTTTGTGTGTTTTGTGTGTGTGTGTGTGGTGTGTGTGTGAGAGTGTGTGTGTGGGTGGGAGAGTGAGTGAGTGTGTGTGAGAGACTGAGTGAGGTGTGTGTGTGGTGGAGGAGAGTGAGAGG
This sequence comes from Sinocyclocheilus anophthalmus, assembly GCA_018155175.1. Classification (NCBI taxonomy): domain Eukaryota; kingdom Metazoa; phylum Chordata; class Actinopteri; order Cypriniformes; family Cyprinidae; genus Sinocyclocheilus; species Sinocyclocheilus anophthalmus. The sequence continues at coordinate 32,018 of JADLZN010002005.1, read as the reverse complement.
TGTGTGTGTGTGTGAGATGAGAGTAGTGTTGTGTTGTGAGAGGAGAGAGAGAGAGAGTGTGTGTTTGTGTGTGAGAGAGAGAGGTGTGTGTGTGAGAGAGAGTAGGTGTGTGTTGTGTGTGTGAGAGAGAGAGTGTGTGTGGGTGAGTGAGAGAGAGACAGCAGGTGAATGTATGTGTGTGTGTGTGTGTGTGAGTGAGGGAGAGAGAGTGTGTGTGTGTATGAGAGAGAGTGAGAGTGTGTGGGTGGGTGTGAGTGCGAGGAGGAGAGAGTGTGTGTGTGAGAGTGTGTGTGAGTGAGTCAGTGAGAGAGTGTGTGTGTGTGAGAGAGAGTGAGAGAGTGTGTGTGTGTGAGAGAGAGGAGAGAGGTGTATGTGTGAGAGAAGAGTGTGGTGTGTGAGGGTTGTGTGGTGAGAGAGAAGTGTGTGTGTGTGAGTTTTGTGGTGAGAGCGAGTGAGAGTGGTGTGGTGTCGTGAGTGTTGGTGTGGAGGAGAGTGTGTTGTGTGTGTGAGTGTTTGTGGTTGAGAGTGTGTGGTGGAGACGTGAGGATGTGTTTAGTGAGTTGAAGAGACAGTGTGTGAGTGTGAGTGAGTGAGAGCCAGTGTGTGTGTGTGAGAGGGAGTGTGTGTGAGAGAGAGAGAGAGTGGTGTGTGTGTGAGAGAGAGAGTGTGGTGTGTGAGAGGGAGTGTGTGTGTGTGGAGGGAGGTGTGTGTGTGAGAGGGAGTGTGTGGTGGTTGTGAGAGGTTTGTGTGGTGAGTGAGGCGAGAGGTGCGCGTTGTTGTGATTGGTGGTGAGAGAGTGCGCGTGTGTGAGTGTGAGAGAGTGCGCGTGTGTGAGAGATAGTGTGTGTGTGAGTGAGAGAGTGCGCGTGTGTGAGTGTGAGAGAGTGCGCGTGTGTGAGTTGAGAGAGTGCGGGTGTGTGAGAGATAGTGTGTGTGTGTGTGAGTGAGAGAGAGATCGAGTGTGTTGTGTGGGTGGTGTGTGATTTGACACTAATATTCATTGATCAGTCACTCTTCATACTCTCTGTGATTTGTGGTTTTCACCTCAGTCTCATGTGAGGAGGGCTCGTCTTGTAAAGGTAAAATGTGCCATTTTTCTCTTGGTTACTGGGCAGATTTGATGTAATAATTAAACGATTTTTCATTGATTAGCATGAATCTGGCTGATGGAGAACGTGCAGCAGGCCTGTGTGTGTGTGATGTACTGCTGTTTATTAGACACTGAAGTTGGATTGTAGATTTCTGGTAATTAGTTTAGTCTATTATTACATTCAAATGAATGGATTTGTGTCAATTGTGTGAGTTCATCTGCTGTCTGACAGTCATGTGTGGGTCACATTCCTGACTCTGCAGCACAAAAGCAGTGTTGAGGCGCTGGGGGATATTTGTAGCAATAGCCAACAATACATTGTATGGGTCACAATTATACATTTCTCTTTTATGCCAAAAATCATTAGGATATAAAGTAAAGATCATGTTCCATGAAGATATTTTGTAGATTACTACACGTTCATCCAAACCTTAATGTTGTTAGTAATATGCATTGCTAAGAACTTCATTTGAACAACTTTAAAGATGATTTTCTCAATATTTAGATTTTTTTGCACCCTCAGATTCCAGATTTTCAAATAGTTGTATCTCAGCCAAATATTGTGCTATCCTAACAAACCGTACATCAATGGAAATATTATTTATTCAGCTTTCAGATGCCCGATGATTCATCTCATTAATGCTCTATAAAACAATTAGACCTCTATGAACTGGTTTTGGATTCCAGCAGTCCCCCACGTCTTGACAAACAGACTGCTGTTCTTCACTCCGCCGACTCTCGACCCAGCCGTCGTTCCGGCATCGTCTGAAGCAGTAGCTTTTTCTTCGTGCCTCTCGAATGAGATCCTCGTTGATTTGGTGTCGGTCTGTGGAGATCACCAACCTACTCAACTGCATCTGCTGCTGTCTGTCAGCATATCAGTGTACAGCCAGTTTACTGCACTGCTCATAACACTAATATTAACATCTGTGGCTGTTTAGAGTCTAATATGGGTTCATCTCTCATGTTTATCTGTCAAACCAACCAATTATATTTGACATAAAATACTGAAGCCTGTTTTTAGGAAGAGTTTCTGCATTGGGACATTATTTTCATGACCGTTTCCCTTCATATATTCACATCATTACTGTAAATGGCAGTTATTTATTCATCATAGAGGTAATTTGTTGTGCAGACTTTATTTCTAATTAAAAAACATTGTATATTACAGTAAAAATACTGAATTACAGTAATGAGCATCTTTACGAGAAGTCAAACATCCAGATACATTTATATAATCCTAATGTTCTTAAAAATACTTTGATTTCTTTGTCCCAAATTATGTTGCTTTTATTTGTCTGTAAATACATGAATTCACTCATTGTGTCATTTATACAACAACAATCATATACATTTTTTTTTTTTGCAGTTCACACACCGATGCATGAAAACGGCTAAAAATGCTGTATTATTCATGCCAGGTCAGTAGTTGGCGACGTCACTTTGTAAAGAAACACTGCACATCTACTGGTGCATGCATGACATCACTGTTTGCACAAACAATAATGGTATGGTTTTCAAAAGCTTGTGTTTTCAAGCCCTTAAAACACTGTTGTCATGTGAGTGAACGGTCAAAACGCTTTAAAAGTTTTGCATTCTTCGTTAAAAACTGTGTCGTGTAAACAGCCCCTTAGACTGAATGAACACTCACTTTTAATCATCTGACACACAGCGTTTGTTTTAATAAGAATGCTTAAATCATTGATTAATGAAGCGCAGTTGATAATACACCAGTCTCACTTCACTAGCGCTGGTTATGATTCAGTCACTGTGTGAGAGATTGGGATGGAAAGCGTGCGAGACGCTCGGTATAATACTGTCGATCTGTCAGAGTCTGACTGGATTTAGATGTTCTGCTCCATGAGCTACAGATGATCACAAGAACCCGAGTCCTCAGAAGAGGCTGTGATTGATCTTAGCAACTCAAGAACTAAATGACTGGGCTGCTGTTGCAGGGATCCAGACTGTGTCCAAATAGTCACATAGCGACCATTTTTTTTCTGCCGGTGAGACTAAATTTTGTGAGCGGTCACACTGGCGCGACCACCGTGTTGTCCGACTCATAAGCGCTGCATATGAGAAACATCAAACGGCAAATGAAGCATAACTCTAGATCTTGAATAAAGATTGCTGCAAGATCTAGTGAGATGCGTTCAAGTTCTGCACAGAAATCTCTGATATAAACCGATCAAACGGTGCTGACGTAGAAAACCAGAAGCAGTAGCGCTAACTATAACCATGGTGTTGTGGCAGAAATAGTCGAATGTTATTACTTTATTCATTTCAAGGTTTGTACAGCCTTTTTGAGAGCGAGATTCAAGCAACTAACTTTTCTTCAATTTGCAACAATCACACATAGTGTTCCTTTTAATATCACTGAAGTTATTGGTCAGTTACATATCAGAATAATGGTATATTTAATGCAAGTAGAATAGCCTATATACATTTTCTATATAAAAATTTTGCATGTTACTGTTGTTAAAAAGTACATTTTGTATGCATCAACTCAAGCTCAGTGCTTTACTGTCAAATGTGTCTTAACCAAGAAATAATAATATTGAGTAACTGCTCTTATCATTGCAAATCAATAGTAATTTTTTGATTAAATGATCTTTATTTTTAATACCCCCCGGTGCTACCAAATCTGCTCCTGGCTCCACCATCTGTAGAACTTAGTGCCACTGCCCTCAAGTGTTACTCTGGAGCCCTGTTTTGTGATGGCTTTCAGTGGCGTGTTGGTTGGGTAATGCACTGAACACGCGTGTTTAAGAGAGCAGTGAATGTCACCCCTCATCTAAAGTCTAATCCTGATCTGATGTCACCAAAATACACGTCCATGAATTAAACTGTTAGTAGTATGATGAAATCCTGCTCACATAATGAAGATGTGGAGCAGTTGTCCTGCTGGTGCTTCAGTAGGGTTGGGAATCGAGAATCAATTCCAATTCCAGAATCGGATACTTGTTGTAAAATTAAGATGTAATTCTACCCATCAATTCCTGTTTTTTTAGTTCTTGAAAAGGAGCTGTTAAAAATGTATTTGTCTTTGAACCATTCATTCAAAAACACTGAATCATCCAGTAATGAAACAAGTGAATCTTGAGTGAGTCATTGAATCATTCATTCAAGAGATTCATTCAAAAACACTGAATCATCCTGTAATAGGCCCTTTCGCACCGCTTTAGTTCCAGAACTAAATGTACGGTACTCAAGTACTGGGACGATTTTGCCTGAACTATTTCCCGTTACCATTTAAAGGGTTGCATTCGCACCGACAGTGTGTACTAGGAAAAGACGTAAGCCGGTCAACAGCGACGTCATTTATGCATGGCGTTCAACAACAGAAACAAAAAACTACGTTAACAACAGCAGGATGGAGGACGCTGTGATCGGAGCGGTGTGTTTGTTGTGTCTTGCGGGTTTCACAATAATGGACATGGAAAGTCAACGTATACGTAAAGCGATTGAAAGAACGGAAAGGAGGACTAAGAATCTCCAACGACAACTAGCAGTGCTACATTTGCTACAAGTGCCTGCACTTCAGCGTCCGTCCATCTACGCTGCTCTCCATACTGGCGAAATAAGTTGAGACAGTGTTTACAGCTATGTTAACAGCGGTTTTTAAATCATGCGGGTGAGGGCCGTTTTTCTAGTGTTTGGCCAATCAATGTGACTCCGTCACGATTGTACCAGTTTGGTTTAGACCGTTTGCGAGTAGAGCTAATTGTTCTGGAAAAGGCGTCGGTACTAAAATCGCTCCGTTCCGGCGGTGCGAAACACGCCGAAAAGGGGGTAGTTCCTACAATTAGTTATGGCACTATGAAAAGGTTCCCTGCGGTGCGACGGCCCTTATGAACAAGTAAATCTTGAGTGAGTCATTGAATCATTCATTCAGAAATTCCATCAGATTTTGTTTATTTGTCTAATATTTTTTCTTCAGAATTATGAAAGAAAACCTATAATGTGGGCTCTATTTTGCACATCAAAGCTCTAAACCCGAGTCCAGTTTTTATGCAGCCGTCTGATTTTTGTTCGTGGTATTCAGCCGACTGAAATATTTTTCCAAAAAGCCCAAACAAATAAATGTTTGACTAAATTTGTTTGTTAAACAATTGAATTCTGCAACTGGAATCGATAAGCGGAACTGAATTTAGATGATAAATTCAACGATACCCAGGCCTATGTTTCAGTCATTGAGAGATTCAGTGCAAACCTCAGATCTGTGTGCATCAGGAAGAGTACACGTGTGCGGGAGATAATAATAATAATAATTCATTTTATTTATAGGCGCCTTTCATGGCACTCAAGATCACCTTACAAGTAATCCAAAAAAAAAACATACAACCAAAAATCCATACAAAACAAGAAACAATAAAATAAATTAAAACATTCATAAACATTGATCCACATATATGCAATCAAAAGTAAGCCTGTTTAAATAAAATATTTTTAAGACGAGATTTAAAAGTGAGAAAACTATCGCTATTGCGGATGTCCTGGGGAAGAGCGTTCCACTGATCCCAGCGTCAGCACCGGCCCATAATGCACTGCAGGACTGAACAGACGTGATGGTCGTTCAGGCCTGGATCAATGTGTCTGCTGCTGATCAGGATTAATGCAGCTGATAATCTGATCAATGAGCTCCTGACAGGTTCCTGAAACATCAGCATTTACAAAATTTACTACAGTAAAACTGTCTGAACCGTGTTGCACTCGGGTGTATCTCCGGTGGATTATTGCTATTATAAAGCAACAGCTGCAATAACATTACACTTATTAATGATGATAAATATTTCTTCTGGCCAGTACTGTTAGATCACGAGTGTAACTGAGATTCTGGCATCACGGCGTCTGACTCTAGTCTGTGTTTGTCTGGTTTAAGAGGCGTTTGGACGAGGCTCATGCAGTCTGTTATCATGATTCACTGACCTCTGAACAGTGCAGTATGTTTATAATAAATGAAGGACAATTAAAATCCCTTTGATTATTGATGTGGAGAGCTAGTGTTTGATTTCACTCACACATCAGATCATAAAACATAATGAAGCAGCAGATGTGTGTTTGATTGGTTCAGTGATGTCGGGGTGCTTGCCATTTTTAATGTTCCTAATTATTTTTGAGTGATTAATATGTACTGGTTTTGCAGAACCACTGGGTTTTTTTTTTAATTGGTGTTTTTGTCACGGCGGCCAATGTCGTATTTTGGAGCTCATTTCAATTTGCATGTACATTAGTGATATTACGGTATGAAAATTTCTTATCAGATGTAAGGACCAAATATCACGTTATCAATAGGAATCCCGTTACTGTTAAAAATGTTAAAAGTCTGATACATCACAATCACTTCAAGTTTTATATTTAAAAATCAACAAACAACAAATAAAAAGACTTTTGTTTGCATAATCACTAAAATAACATTACCAATGATGTCCGGATCTGAAATGACAGCGTGACTGACAACAGTTTAATAACATATCTAATGTAAATGTTCAAATAAAGCTTTGAAAACGTTTCATAAAAAGGTAAACCTCACATTTCAGCCTTTAAATAAAGAAAATATATTTCAAAATGTGTTGATTAATCAATGATTTTGCATGGTATCGCTCCATAAATATTTAGATAACTTATCCGAATGTTGAATGTGTAGAATCCACCTAAGCTTGCTTTTCATCAACGGTCAAAATTTACAGCAGGGCACCAACGTCGGTCCGAATGGTTTTAATGGGAATCTAGGTAAGTATATAGTATGCATAGCATTTTAACTTTGAGACTAGTCTTTATTTATTAATTTTTTGACTACAATTGGTTGAAATTGCCCTGACTTAAGTTAGAGTTAACCATACCTGGGGGTCGATTATGAAGCAGGTAAGAGCCTGAAATGATTCGTGTCAGTCCTTATATCCGCATTCAGCAGTACAACTGATGGATTGAGATTCTGCTGGTCAGCTAGAGCGCGTGGAGTATCTGGGCAGAAGCCACTTATTCCTTCTGAGCAAGTTGGAAGGACGTGAATATTATGTATCTATAAATTCAGAGGATTGATTCAAAAACATGAATCATCAGTCAGTACTGAATACGTAAATTGAGTGAGTCAGTTAATCGTTCATTCAGAGATTCATCAAAACACTGAATCATCCAGTATATTGTAATGAAGAAGGTAAATCTTGAGTGGTCATTCAATCATTCATTCAGCGATTCATATCAAAAACAATGAATATCCAGTAATGGAATCAAGTAAATCTTGAGTGGCATTGAAAATTCATATTCAAGAGATTCATTCAAAAACACTGAATCATCCAGTAAAGAATTAAAGTAAATCTGCGGAAGTCATTGAATATCATTCAAGGATCAGTTCAAAAACACGAATTCATCAGTAATAGGCCTTTCGCACCTCTTTAGCTTCCAGAACTAAATGTACGGTGACTAAGTACTGGGACGATTTTTGCATAACTATTTTTGTGCCCTGCGGTAACTTTGCATTACATAATAAAACGTGAGATGATATTGATGAAATATATGAGCTACGGGGTAATCGAGTTCATGAGGCCAAGCGGGCCGCATTTATTTAAAACGACATTAAATTGTGAAAGGGCACAACTTACCAATTGTGCATCATCAAGAATTATGAAGAAATATTGCAGCTACGATTTAGAAATAGTATTCTATTCTAAGCTTGGACTTGTCCGTTTGAAATACCATGAACTTGAAATATATATATATTCACTACTCGAGTATCTCCCAAAGCTTATAAACTCAACAACCTCTTGAGAAAAGAGTTCCACAAGTTTCTTTAGAAGACTATTATTTGTCTATTTATATTAACTATATTGTATCCTATTTGATATTTTAAAGACAGCACTATTCTCCACCATGATTTATGAAAAAAAAACAGACAACTAAATAAAATAACATGTAATTTGCTAGAGTTTCTAGTAAAAATTGATGATGGGTCTTTATGGATAAAACACTATCAACGATTGTGTTGTTAAAAAAAAGTTAAAAAACTGATTTCTAATGACTACGCTATAAGACTTAATCTCATGAAACAGCAAGTTTTTTGGAAACGAATCTGTTTTAAGTATTGTCTCCACGCGGATTACGTGGTAATAAATAGCTTTATTTTTTGGAAGCATGGTACTTTCAAAAGGTGATTCTAGTTCGAAGTTGAATCGTATGTTAGCAGCAGTGTTTATATGCGAAATAGAAACTTTTATCCAGGTACTTCTGTGATTGTTTGAATGTTTGTAACACAGAAATAACGAAACAAAAGACTTTGTAAAGATGTTTCATACACGTGAAAGCACCCTGGAGCCCAAAAAAAAAAAAAAAAAAAAAAAAAAAACTTACAGTCGCTGGGGTATATTTGTAGCAATAGCCAACAATGCATTGTATGGGTCACAATTATACATTTCTCTTTTATGCCAAAAATCATTAGGATTGTTTAAAAGCAGCTCTGGTTTGCGTTCACACTGGCTCGGTGTGATGTGATGTGGACGGTCACTGATGTGATCGCGGGTCACTAATGGCTCGTCACAGCAATCGCTGAACCTCTTGTTAATGATTCAGCACGTGAAAGCGGATACTACACCTCAAAAACCCTCTTAGCTTCATCCATATTTCATGGAGTCATTATGATGGTTGAACCGGATCATGGGGAAAAAGTGTCTGAGATTCTGCTGTGGCGTTTATACCGTTGTAGATTATTAACAATAACATCACCGCTTACAGGTTTGGACTGACTTGAAGAAATTATCATTTCATTTTTTGTGTGTGTGTGTCTGTGAGAGTGTGTGTGTATTTGTATGAATCTGTATAGTGTGTGCGAATGAGTGTGTGTGTGTGAGTGTGTGTGCAGGGCTTCAGACTAACATTTGAGAGCAGTGGCACTAAGTTCTACAGATGTGCTCAAGAAGAGATTGGTAGCGCTGGGGGGATATTAAAAGGAGCCCTGGTGTGTGAGTATCAGAGGATGATCGTTGCTCTGTCTGCAGACTGTGTGTTGTGACGTAACGGCTCCTCAGCGGTCAGTGGATCATGTGACTTCAGATTTGAGATGTTTTGTCCATAAATAACCCATTGAAAGCTGAATCCAGCACTCCAGTGTTGGCCTGTGCTGAATCTCAGAGCTTCATCCGCTGGGATGTTTTCCCTGTTATTCCTAGACTCATTGGCTGATCCGACACAGGCTGTAATTGTAGCTGCGGTTCTGCTGTAATTTGCCCTGTCTGCTTATTTTCCTCCGTCTCTGTGTGGCGTGGGCCGTTCATGAGGATCCGCTGGGTTCCTCTGAGATGCTTCTGGAGGTCGCTCAGAGACCCTGAAGATCAGACCCCCTGAATCCAGACTGAATCTGGAATTCATTCATGCCTGGATCGCTCTTTGCTTCACTTTCGAACTCATGTTTTATTGTAGAGTGGCTAGACCATTAGAGTGATCCATGACCAGTAGCGGACATCAGGCCGGTTTGTGTTTTGTATGTGAACCGTTCTAGACTCCACATGAACTTTACTGGATTCCTCTCGTGTTGAGCGTCACGCGCAGGGAATGCTGGGAAGTCCTGATTTCTCATGGTGTTTGTGTGAATCTGCTGATCCGGCGTTTCTCAGCATCACAGTCTCTCTCAGATGTTCGAGCGTCTCGCGTCTGAGGTCAGACAAACACGCAGGTCCTCCAGATCTCTCCTCTGAAGATATTTTAGCATCTTAATCGAGGCTGTCGTCTGAAGTGTCATTGTAATGTTTGCATTGACGTCTATAAACGGATTCAGCAGGCGCTTGATGTGATTCAGCTCTAAAGTCTCAGTCGATCTCATTTACTGCCTGTCAGCTTTATGGACCTTCCTGATCCACACATGGAAACTAAATGAGATTAACCTGCCTTATTTATTTACTTGTTTACCTATCTATAATTATTTGCTTATTTTTGGGTCACAATGTGATTCGATAGATTAGATGAGATTGTATTAGATTAGAAGTAACATTAGACTATCAGATGTTTCTTTGTCCTCTTCTTTTTTTGCGGATGGGATTTTGCATGGTGCCGCTATTGAAGTGTCGTGGGTTTCGGTCTCTGGCTGTACCGTACATTTAGGTCTTGAGTCTGATCAGTTATCGAGGCAAACATGAGCTCCCTGTTGCGGAGTGGCGTACCCAGACAGACACTAGTTAACATAACCAAGAGCTTAAAATGAGAGGCAACCACTGGATTTTAATCATGATCCAAACAAAGAAGCAGCGTGCATGAGCAGTTATTAATCTAAATTAGACTATCATTTCGAAATTTGAAGCAAAAACAGAATCGTCTGACTCTAGTTTTGTGAAACTATACTAGGGCTGTAGCTATCGGTTATTTTAGTAATCGAGTATTCTACAGATTATTCCATCGATTAATCGAGCGATAAGAAGTAATTTGCAATACTAAATATACAAGAGATAATAAGATAGATCTCTTAAAATAAACAAATAATTTGTTTTCTTTTTAGAAAAATTTACATTTTTATTGCTGAAATTGCATACATTAATAACCGTTTGTCTCGACTAGGCCCAGCCGAAACTAAACCCATTTAATGTATTTAATTGCCAAATTACATTCAAAATACATATATATCAATAAAAAAATAATAGTAATACCTAAACATTGCATTTATGTCGTGCAACTTAACTTTCAAGTTTCAGCCTAACTAAAGCTCAAGCATGACACGAGCCTTTACTGTCTTCTTGGAAGGCTTTGTGGCTTTTGTGAGGCAAACATCAGTGGAGAGGAAGATAACTTGGAACAAGAAGAGACCATACACAATTTTAAACACATTTTTCTGCAAAATGAAATTAGAGTTATTTGGAGAATAAAACCCCCTTAAATGTCCCTATACGTACTGGTGTGTGTGTGTTTGTGTAAAACTTGTTTTTGATATCTTTCATATTCTGTGTGCAGGTCAGTTCACAGCAGTGATAGAAATAATCTGTTCCAATAAGTATAAATTATAATTTTTTTTTACATTTTATGGGCATTTTTACCTTTATAAAGCCTTTTTTTTCTAAAGTGTGCATCATCTTTTGAGTCAAAATTCGTACCTGTAATCAGTCGATAGAATAAACGACATTTGGGTCTGTTACCAAACAAATGAGCTCCGGATACAAATTCATCTGCAATGCAGATAAACACAGAACTGCATGGATGAGTTTCCCACACAGCGGGACTGATGCATTTAACCCTGCACTGGTAACACAAGGAATAATAATATTTTTGTTATTTTAACATAAAACGTTTAATCCTTTATTTACAATTATTTATTAAAAATGAAAATATACGTTAAATGTGAAGTTAAACCCCCATGTGGCCAAGTCACTGTTAATAAGTGAGCCATTGCGACTGAACCGAATCATTTAAAAGCTTGATTCATTCAGGAACGAATCACCGTCATGTTCCACAAGACAACACAAACAGCGCTGTGGCTGTGTTTGGAATTTTTTTTGTTGGCAAAATAAAGCAAAAACATGCAATATAGTGTCTACTAACGGAGGTCTCCGTTCGCCTTAACATTACCTCTTGTTTATTGAAACTTAGATAAAAGCCGAAAAAAATTTTTTTGTAATCATGCTGATTTTAGAGGTGAAAACTGGTACTCTTTGTGTGATATTGACTAACTTTCTTTCTTTCTGTGGTATTTTTATGCACAGTGGTGTTTAGTCTTTCACAAAACATAGCTAATTTAGGGACATTATAACTAGCCACCATATATTGATTTACGGTCTTAAATATGTTCAGCGCTTTTTTTAAAAGTCTGGCCCCTGTTTTTATACGGTCTATGGTCTGGTCCAGCGTTTATCGGGTTGTGCGTCAGTAATAATGGTCCGTGGGGAAAAACGGTGTTCCGTGTGTAGTTACAGAAGATGGACTAAACGAAGCCTCGAGGCAAATAATTTTTTGTATTCGAGTTACTCGAGGTATTCAAGGAATCGTTTCAGCCCCAAAACTATACACATAAACAATCTGAAGGAAACCGCATACGGCTGACATGAACGCAGATTTCACCTCTCTGCCATCAGGTTGCACTCATGAAACAGCCATATACGGTGTTTTCCCTTGGTTACCCCGCTGTAAACAAGCGAGCTGCCTTAGAAACAGCAATTATTACCGTGTTTCCTATGTTAACCGCTGTAAACAAAGCAGAGCTTGCGCTTATAACAGCAATGAACAGTGTTTCCCTTTCCTTGGTTAACCACCCCGCCGCGCTGAAAACAAAGCAGAGCTGCGCTTATGAACCGCAACGATACAGGTTTTCCGTTGGTTACCGCTGTAAACAAAGCAGCGCTGCGCTTATGAACAGCAATGATACTGTGTTTCCTTGGTTATCGCTGTAAACAAAGCAGAGCTGCGCTTATGAACAGCAACGATACAGTGTTTCCTTTGTAACCGCTGTAAACAAAGCATCGCTGCGCTTATGAACAGCAATGATAGTGTTTCCTTGGTTACCGCTGTAAACAAGGCAGCGCTGCACTTATGAACCGCAATGATAGTTTTTCCTTGGTTACCGCTGTAAACAAGGCAGCGCTGCACTTATGAAACGCAATGATAGTGTTTCCTTGGTTACCACTGTAAACAGCATCGCTGCACTGTATCCCTCATGATAGTGTTTTCCTGTGGTTACCGCTGTAACACAAATCAGCGCTGCCCCTTATGAACAGCAAATGATAGTGTTTCCTTGGTTACCATACTGTAACAAGCATCGCTGCACTTATGACTCAGCATGATAGTGTTTTCCTTGGTTTCGCCTGTAAACAAAGCAGCGCTGCACTTATGAACAGCAATGGTAGTGTTTCCTTGGTTACCGCTGTAAACAAGGCAGCGCTGCACTTATGAACCGCAATGATAGTTTTTCCTTGGTTACCGCTGTAAACAAAGTTGCGCTGCGCTTATGAACAGCAATGATTCAGTGTTTTCTTGGTTACCACTGTAAACAAAGCAGAGCTGCGCTTATGAACGGCAATGATACAGTGTTTCCTTGGTTACCGCGGTAAACAAAGCAGAGCTGCGCTTATGAACAGCAATGATATTGTTTTCTTGGTTACTGCTGTAAACAAAGCAGAGCTGCCTTATGAACAGCAATGATAGTGTTTCCTTGGTTTCCGCTGTAAACAAAGCCGCGCTGCACTTATGAACCCTGAGAGTGTTTCCTTGGTTTCCGCTGTAAACAAAGCATCGCTGCACTTATGCACAGCAATATGGTGTTTCCTTGTTTACCGCTGTAAACAAAGCAGAGCTGCTCTTATGAACAGCAATGATACAGTGTTTCCTTGGTTACCGCTGTGAACAAAGCAGCGCTGCTCTTATGAACAGCAATGATAGTGTTTCCGTGGTTACCGCTGTAAACAAATCAGAGCTGATTATGAACAGCAATGATGCAGCGTTTCCTTGGTTACCACCGACCAGCAATATATTGTTTCCTTGGTTACTGCTGTAAACAAAGCAGAGCTGCGCTTGTGAACAGCAATGATAGTGTTTCCTTGTTTACCGCTGTAAACAAAAGCCGAGCTGTCTTATGTAACAGCAATGATAGTGTTTCCTTGGTTACCGCTGAAAACAAAGCAGCGCTGCACTTATGAACCGCAATGATAGTTTTTCCTTGGTTACCGCTGTAAACAAAGCAGAGCTGCGCTTATGAACAGCAATGATAGTGTTTCCTTGGTTACCGCTGTAAACAAAGCAGAGCTGCGCTTATGAACAGCAATGATAGTGTTTCCTTGGTACCGCTGTAACAAAGCAGCGCTGCACTTATGCCAGCAATGAGAGTGTTTCCTTGGTTACCGCTGTAAACAAAGCAGAGCTGCGCTTATGAACAGCAGTGATAGTGTTTCCTTGGTTACCGCTGTGAACAAAGCAGCGCTGCTCTTATGAACACTACTTTTAATATGCATTGTTCAGAGGCAAGATGGAAAGAAAATACCATGTAAACTTTTCTGAAGATAGTCAGTTCCCCTCAGAGATAACTCCTACTCCAATTGTATCGCGATTTTTATGTTGCATCACATATTTGAATCGATTTTCAACCAGCTCGTGGTTCATCTTTACATCCCTAGTCGTTAATAGATTTCACTTTTAGAAAAGAAAGCAAAATAAAGTGAAAGTGTTGAGTGCAGTAGTTCATCACTGTTGTCTAGATTAATTACTAGATTGTCTAGATTAGATTATTTGATGAAGATCACCATCTGATCTGCTGAAAAATGGCACACTGAACAAATAAGCTACATATGGTACTACGGTAAATATTTTGGTACTCTGGTACTGTTGTAGTGCTGGTGTTTTGAACATCAGGCTGTACAGACCTGAGTGTTTGTGTGTGAAGAGAGATTGTTTAGAGTGTGTGGTGTATACGAGGTGTGTGGTGTGTGTGTGGTGTGTGTGGTGTGTGTGAGAGCGTGTTAAGTGGGAGTGGGTTGTACGTGTGTGGTGTGTTTGAGTGTGCGTAGTGTGTTGTTTGTTGTGATGCGAGAGTAGTGTAATGTGATGTGTGAGAGAGTGTGGTGGTGTGTGAGTGTGGGCGAGTGTTGTGTGTGTGTGTGTGCGAGAAGGTATAGTGTGAGTTGTGTGTATAGATGTTGTGTGTGTGTGTGTGTGTGCGAGGTGTGTGTGTGTGTGTGTGTGTGATGTGATGATAGAGTTGTGATAGAGTGGTGTGTGCACGAGTGTTTGCACGAGTGTGAGTGGGCGAGTGTGGCATTTTGTGTGTGTGTGTGTGTGTGTGGTGTGTGTGTTTTTTGCGAGAAAGTGGGTAGAGTGTGAGTGTGTGATAGAGTGTGTGTGTGTGTGTGCACGAGTATGAGTGTGCGAGTGTGTGTGTGTTTGCGAGAGTGCGAGTGTGTGTGTGTGTTTGTGAGCAAGAGAGTGCGAGAGTGTGTGTGCATTTGCGAGAGTGTGTGTGTGTGTGCGAGTGCGTGTGTGCTTGTTTATCCTACATTATAGGGATAATACCAGTAAATTTTGATCTTGTGGGGACATTTCTTAGGTCCGCATGAGGAAACAAGCTTATAAATCAAACAGAATTAGTTTTTTTGAGAAAGTAAATATGCCTGTATTTTTGTGTGCGGGGTAGTTTTAGTGTAAGAGGCTAAAATAGGCCTACAGTTCTGTACAGTATAAAACCATATATGCCTATGTGAGTGGGGTGTGTGTGTGTGTGTGTTTTAGAGGCGTGTCTCTGTTCTTTTCTTTGCAGGCGTGTGGTTATGGTTTTCCCCAGAATTACCCCTTTGGTTGTTGGATATATATGGTTATATTTAAGGCCCTATGATTTCCACAATGTGGAAAACGCAGATGGAATTGTGGAATCCAGTCATAAAAATGGAATTTACAGCACAACACAGTATGTAATGGAATCTGGCAAAATTGGTTTGGTAATAAAATATGGCGATATGGACTAGTGTATGCGAATATTAAAGCACAAAAATACTTCTATTGAGATATAAAGTCGGAAATATGAAGTGTGTGAATGAGCGCCGCGGGTTTGCTCTACTGCACACGCGTGACGCTCGTCTCAGTCTCAATATATGAACACATGAACTTCATCTCCAGAGCTGATTTGATAGTCATATCGGTATTTAATTTGATAAAACTATCGTCAAATACACACACAAACTCACTGTTCTTCACTACAACCCACCAAAACAAAAGCTCAGCTTAACTTGAAGAAATTACGACAGAAATATATTACTCTTGTACATTAGAAGTGACAGTAAAGATGGTTTATATATTTCAAATAAATGCTGTTCTTTTTGAACTTTCTATTCATCAAAGAGTCCTGAAAAAAAAATGTATCAAGGTTTCCACAAAAATTTGAAGCAGCACAACTATTTTCAACATTGATAATAAGAAAATGTTTCTTGAGCAGCAAATCAGCATTAGAAAGATTTCTAAAGGATCATGTGACACTGAAGCCTGGAGTAATGATGCTGAAATTTCAGCTGCGCATCACAGAAATACATTAGAGTTTAACAGATATTTTACATTGGCTTATGTTTCAGAATTTTTACTGTATTTCTGATCAAAATATGCAGCCTTGGTGAGCAGAAGAAACTTCTTTCAAAAACTAAATGTACTGAGTTGACTCAAGTAAAGGGGGTAGTCTCTATGGTGGTTAACTGCTGGCTACGGCTTTGTGTGTTGTGTGTGTGTGGGGTGTGTGTGTGGTTTTCAGGGGTCCCGTTCAGTGGGTGCAATATGCATAACAGAGCCACGGGCGCAGTTCGCTGTGAAGATATTGTAGATCTGTGCCATTTCACCTTCGCATCCCTGGACTCAGTACAGAGGTAAGAAAACCACACACACTATCTCTCTCTCACTCACACACACACACAAACACTCACACTCTCTCTCTCTCACACTCTCACTCTCTTCTCTCTCTCTCATTTCTCTCTCCACTCGCCTCTCTCAACACTCTCTCTCTCACACACCACACTTTGTCCTCACACTTCACAGCTCGCTCACGTCTCACCGCTCCCTCCATCACAGCTCACGTTCATGCTCACCACCTCGCCGGAGTGCGAGCGCTGTAGACACAGTATCTCTTCATTCCAAAGCGGGAAGTCGAAAGTCCTAACAAATCGAAACAGATCGAAGAAGAAGCGACGGGGTCACTCATGCGGGAAGAAAACTCTACCGAACGTCGGTGCGACGTCGCATCGGCTGGCATCTCGCACAACGCTCCAACACAAAGCACAAATCACGGGGGGGGGGTGGGGGCCCGCACTCACGGCAGCTCACGAGGGTGGGTGTCACTCACGGGCTCCCGCCCTCACACACTCCCCTCACTCTCACACACACACACACACACCACTCTCTATTCAATAAATGGTATATAGGTAAGAGCGCCGGATGCTGATGGCTGCCTCCGCCGTGGCGTGCTCCGCATTTGTTTTTATGTTTTTGTTAGTTTGTCCTGTCTTTAGTTTTATCCCTGCAATCAGTTTCACCAGAGCCGAATTGCTGGACATTCGGAAGTACACACCACCCAATATTTCACCGGTTTTCGACTATTGTGATGTTTTTCTGGACATTGTTGTCGGGGGAGCTGTTGCGCTGATCAAGCGCTTCAGGACGCGCAGACGGGGGAAGCGAGCCGGCGCGCTCGTGAAGCTCAGGCAGCGCGGATTCAGGACGCCGTTGCCTAGCATCCATCTGGCCAACCTCCGCTCTTTACCCAACAAAATGGACGAACTTCTTCTGCTCTCCCAGACAAATAAGGATTTTTTCAAACTCTGCTGCTCTGTGTTTCACGTAAACCTGGCTGAAAGACGCCATTCCGGACAGCGCGTTGAGTCTGCCGGGCTTTCAGTTGTTTAGAGCAGGTTGCGACGCAGAATCAATGGGGAAATCGTGCGGTGGCGGGACATGCTTTTACATCGATGAGAGGTGGTGTACAGATGTAACAGTGTTAAAGAAGATATGTTGTCCCGATCTAGATGCGCTTTTCGTTAACTGCAAGCCGTTCTATTCGCTGTGGGAGTTTTGCTCGTTCATTCTCGTCAGTGTCTACATTCCTCCGCAAGCACACTTGAGCTCCGCTTTACAGAAACTCACAGATCTGATCACAGACACAGAACAACAAAACCCGGACTCTGTTTTAATCATTCTCGGGGACATTAATAAGCCAATCTCTCCCGTGATCTGCCAAAATACAGACAGCACATCACACCAGAAACAGTGATATATTGGATCACTGTTAAACCACAATAAAGAATGCATATCACTCTCTTCCACGAGCAGCTTTGGGGCTCTCTGATCACTGCTTGGTTCATCTTATACCGACCTACAGGCAGAAACTGAAATCAGCTAAACCTGTATTAAGGACTGTAAAAAGATGGACAAATGAAGCAGAGCAGGATTTACAAGCTTGTTTTGACCTCACTTATTGGAGCGTCTTTGAAGCTGCTGCCAACGATCTGGACAAGCTCACAGAGACCGTAACATCTTATATAAGTTTCTGTGAAGACATGTGCATTCCAACCAGAACTCATTTAACCTACAACAACGACAAAACATGGTTCACTGCAAAACTCAAACAGCTCCGTCAGGCCAAAGAAGATGCCCGCAGGAAGGGGGACAAAGTATTGTACAAACAGGCCAAATACACACTGGAAAAAAGGAGATCAGAGTGGCAAAGAGAAATTATTCTGAAAAAATAAGGACTCAGTTCACTTCCATGACTCGTCATCAGTGTGGAAAAAGTCTAAAAGATCACCACTACAAGACACCATCCTGCCTCACACCTGGGCAGACGTCTGACAGTTCTACTGCAGGTTTGAAAAAAACCCCACACCCGCCCTGAACACCTCTCCACACAACCATTCCAACACCTCCACAACCCCCCCCCCACCCCACACCTGCAATTCAGATCAGCGAAGACGAAGTGCGCCATGTCTTCCGGAAGCAGAAAAGGAAAAAGCACCAGGCCCAGATTGTGTTTAAACCAGCCTGTCTGAAATCCTGTGCTGACCAGCTGGCCCCCATCTTTTCATAGATCTTCAACAGATCTCTGGAGTTGTGTGAAGTCCCTTCATGCTTCAAATGCTTCACCATCATCCCCATCCCAAAGAGAAATCCAAAATTACGGGACTTAATGACTACAGACCTGTTGCTTTAACATCTGTGTTCATGAAGTCATTTGAGAGACTGGTGTTGGCTTACTTGAAGGACATTACTGGACCCTTGCTGGTTCCTCTTCAGTTTGCCTACAGAGCAAGCAGGTCTGTGGACGATTCAGTAAACATGGGACTGCATTATGTTTTGCAACATCTAGACAGACCAGGGACTTGTGAGGATCATGTTTGTGGACTTCAGCTCGGCGTTTTACACTATCATCCCAAACCTCCTCCTGCCCCAACTAACTCAGCTCTCCGTGCCCACCTCCGTCTGTCATTGGATCAACAGCTTCCTGACAGACAGGCACAGCTATTCAAGTCAAGTCAACCTTTATTTATATAGCGCTTTTAAAAATACAGATTGTGACAAAGCAACTGAACAGCGTTAATTAGGATAATAGTGTGTCAATAATGCAAAATTACAATTGTAAACACTAATTTTTCAGTTAAAGGCGGTTCATCATTCAATTCAGTGATGTCAACATCCAGCTCAGTTTAAATACTATCTTTGCAATCATGTCAACGATAAGGCTGGAAATGATGTGTCCCCAACTAAGCAAGCCAGAGGCTACAGCGGCAAGGAACCAAAACTCCATCGTGACAGAATGGAGAAAAAAACCTTGATAGAAACCAGGCTCAGTCGGGGGCCAGCTCTCCTCTGACCAGACGAAACCAGCAGAACGGAAAAATCAATATAAGACGTAATAAAACATACGATGAATAATATTAACAGCAATTATTTTATGATGCAATCAAACTTATAGCAAATTTTGGTAGTTCTGTATGTTGTTTCATGTTTGGCATCATCTGAGGTCCTCTGAGAGTTTTGCATCATCTCTTCTCAGGTGTTCAGGATCCAGACTGAAGCTTGTGTAAATACTAGTTACCACGGGATGTCAATCCCAGCAGAAACAGAGAAACTAATAGAGACATAATTAGCGTAGCTGCCGTTCCAACCAAGCAAAAATGATTTGTTTAACCCAACCTAACGAATAATAATGTGCATTTGAATAGATATAACTGCAGTAAAAGATTATGACTGCAGTAAAGATTATGAGATGCATTATTTGAATGCTTGGCCAAAAGATGTGTCTTTAATCTAGATTTAAAACAGAAGAGTGTGCTGAACCCCTAAAAAAAAAAAAAAAAAAAAAAAAAAAAAAAAAAAAAAAGAAAAAAACAAAAAAAAGAACGAATAGGAAGGCTATTCCAGAGTTTGAGAGCCAAATGCGAAAAAGCTCTACCTCCTTTAGTGTACTTTGATATCCTAGGTACTACCAAAGTCCAAATTTTTCACCTTAAGGGAGCGTGATGGATTGTAGCGTGGAAGAAGACTAGTTAGGTACGCAGGAGCTAACCCATTAAGGGCGTTGTAGGTAAGTAATAATATTTTGTAAATGATACGGATCTTAATAGGTAGCCAGTGCAGAGACTTTTAAAATTGGGGTAATATGATCATATTTTCTTGACCTGGTAAGACTCTAGCCGCTGCATTGTGGAGTACCTGTAGCTTGTTTATTGAAGATGCATGACAACCACCTAGCAGTGCATTACAATCAGTCTAGAGGTCATGAATGCATGAAACAGCTTTTCTGCATCAGAAACAGATAAAATATTTCATAACTTGGCAATGTTTCTAAGAAGAAAGAATGCTGTTTTTGTAACATGGGAAATATGATTTTCAAAAGACAACTTGCTATCTAATATAACACCCAGATTTTTTGACTGTAGAGGAAGTAACCGTACATACGTCTAGTTGCAAGTTGTAATCCAAGAGATTCTGTGTACTGTGTCTTTTGGTCCAGTAAGTAATTTATCTGTCTTATCCATATTTAATAGTAGAAAATTATTGGTCATCCATTCTTTTACATTTTTAACACACTCCGTTGGCTTAGATAATTTAGAAGTTTCATCTGGTCTTGTTGATATATAGTTGAGTATCATCGGCATAACAGTGGAAACTACTCCCGTATTTCCTAATAATATTACCAAGTGGCAACATGTATATCGAAAATAACAGAGGACCTAGGACAGATCCTTGTGGCACTCCATATTTTACTGGTGATAATTGAGATGACTCCCCCATTTAAATGAACAAGGTGGTAGCGATCGGACAGGTAGTATCTAAACCATTTTAAAGCCTGCCCTTGAATACCTGTATTGTTTTGTAATTGATCTATGAGTATGTCATGATTTATAGTGTTGAACGCAGCACTAAGATAAAGTAAAACTTGCAATGAGATGCAGCCTTGGTCTGACTCAAGAAGCAAGTAATTTGTCATTTTAACAAGTGCAGTTTCCCCCCTTTTGTTGTGCTATGGTGGGGCCTGAAACCTGAAAATTCTTCATAGAGATCATTTTTTTGCAGGGAGCACAATTGAGCAGACACAACTTTTTCTAAAATTTTAGACATAAAGGAAGATTTGAGATGGGTCTGTATTTTGCCAGTTCACTAGGATCTAGTTGTGTTTTCTTAATAAGAGGCTTAATGACCGCCAGCTTGAATGTTTTTGGGACTTGACCTAAAGACAACGACGAGATAATATTGAGAAGCAGAATATTTCTGCTACAGGTAACGGCTCTTTTAGTAATTTAGTGGGTACAGTATCTAACAGGCATGTTGTTGGTTTAGATGCAAGTGATAAGTTTATTTAGCTCTTCCTGTCCTATAGCTGTAAAGCACTGCAGTTTATCCTTTTTCTTTTGGTGCGCTGAATGAAGCTAAAGTATTATACGCTGTAAAATCTACCTTGTTATTGTTTTTCTGATGTTATCTATTTTATCAGTGAAGAAATTCATAAAGTCATTACTATTACTACATAACTGTGAGGGAATATTTAGATCGGGTGGCATCTGGTTATTTGTTAATCTAGCCACTGTGCTAAATAAAAACCTAGGATTGTTTTGGTTATTTTCTATGAGTTTGTGGATATGCTCGGCCCTGGCAGCTTTTAGAGCCTGTCTATAGCTGGACATACTGTTTTTTCACGCAATTCTAAAAACTTCCAAGTTTGTTTTTCTCCATTTGCGCTTAAGACTACGAGTTTCTTTTTTGAGAGAATTGGTATTACTGTTGTACCATGGCGCAGAATGTTTTTCTCTAACCCTTTTCAATTTGATGGGGCAACAGCTTCTAATGTATTAGAGAAGATAGTGCCCATGTTGCTAGTAATTTCGTCTAGTTCATGTGTACTTATTGGTACACAGAGCAGTTGAGATAAATCAGGCAGGTTATTTGTGAATCTGTCTTTGGTGGCTGGAACAATAGTTCTGCCCTGACAATAACGCGGAGCCATATAGTTAAAATTAGTAATACGCAGCATGCACGATAAAAGAAAATGGTCAGTAACATCATCACTTTGAGATATGATATCTATATCAGTAAGATCAATTCCATGCGATATAATTAAAACTAGCGTATGATTAAAACGATGAGTGAGCCCGGTGACGTTTTGCTTGACTCCAAAAGAGTTTATTTGGTCATTAAACGCAAGTCCTAATGCATCATTTGTATTATCAACGTTAATGTTAAAATCTTCGACAATTAGCGCTTTATCAACAGTAACCAATAGGTCTGAGAGGAAATCTGCAAATTCTTTTAGGAAATCTGTATACGGCCCTGGTGATCTATACA
This sequence comes from Sinocyclocheilus anophthalmus, assembly GCA_018155175.1. NCBI lineage: Eukaryota > Metazoa > Chordata > Actinopteri > Cypriniformes > Cyprinidae > Sinocyclocheilus > Sinocyclocheilus anophthalmus. Next base: position 9,661 of record JADLZN010002005.1, on the reverse strand, counting down.
CAGTAGCCAGAGCAAGAGAAACGATAGATTTATTTTGCATATCTGACAATGTAACATTAAGCATAAGTATTTCAAATGAGTTAAACCTGTATCCTTTCTTCTGAGTAACATTGAGAATATCACTATATATTGTTGCAACACCGCCACCACGGCCAGTCTGACGGGGCTCATGCTTATAATAGTAGCTTGGTTGAGTAGACTCATTTAGACCAATATAATCATTAGGTTTTAGCCAGGTTTCAGTCAAGCAGAGTACATCAAAACGATTATCTGTGATCATTTCATTTACAATAACTGCTTTGGGTGAGAGTGATCTAATGTTTAGGAGCCCAAACTTTAAAAATGGTTTTTGTTCATTTATTTTAAATTGTTCTGGTTTAATCACGATCAGATTTTTCTAGATCCTGCATTAAATTTATATTTTGACCTCACTATTCGGGGACAGACACAGTCTTTATAGATTGGACAGCGCAAGTACTTCTATCATTTAAGCGGGTAGAACACAAGTCATCAGGGCAGTTATTTGAGATTTGACTTACTAGTCACATGTAGCGCAGCGTCCTGGAGATGTTGTCCGACATGAGCTCCGCTCCCATTCTGCTGGGGTGCAGGCCATCAGCACAAAAAAGCCTAGGAAAAGATTCCAATTATTAACATAGAGCAGTTTCTGTTCTTTACACCATGACAATAACCATTCATTTAAAGCAAAAAGCCTACTGAACTTTTCGTGTCCTCGTCGGTACGTGGGAAGCGGTCCTGACACGATGATCGTCGTCGCGGGCAATGTGCGGCGCACCGTCTCGATCAGGCTCCTGAAGTCCCTCTTCAGCGTCCCCGTCTGCCGCAGCTTGGTGTCGTTAGCCCCCCGCGTGAAGCACGACCGCTCCGGGGCTCTCGTTACCCTTCAGGATCGCGGGTATCTGCGCAGAAACATCGAGAACACGAGCACCAGGGAAACAGTGTGTGTGCACTTTACCTTCAGCTATCGTAGCACGGACGTGCCGGACGATGGAGTCTCCGATGATCACAGCGTCGCATTCCATCTCGCGGAGGGGAGCGAAGCGGTTCCAGGTTGAGATCTCGAAGACTGGAGGCGGCGGAGGGGAAGAGGTCGTCGCCCGTGGCCTGGCTCGCGTCTACCGTGGCGGGTGCTGCACCCAGGGTCCGTGATGTCCCAGCGCCAGAGTGAAGGACATCTGGGAAGATCACATCCTGGGTGCACCGGGCCTGTGCAAAAAAACACATGGAGTAGAGGTGGTGGGAGAGTTAGCAGCGCGCTGTATACTTACCTCGGACTTGTGAGCGTCAGCCTGGGATGTTTCCAGCGCGGCTCTCCGCGCTCTCAGCTGGGTCTGCTTTGCCACCAGGTCCCGGATCTGCTTCTCCACGGCCTCCAGCTCGACCTGCACCGAATGCAGCTCGAACGTGTCCTCACCTGCACTCAAAGGTAGACACACATCCGCCATTAAAGCAAGTAACAGTGAGTAAAACACTGTATTTCCCCAGCCTCACCTTAGGGTGAGGCTGGGGAAATACACATCCAGCACCCGTACGATCAGCACTGGAGCTCCTCAGGGCTGCGTTCTCTCCACACTGCTCTTCTCCATCTACACATATGACTGCACCTCTAAAGATCCCTCTGTCAAGCTCCTGAAGTTTGCAGACGACACCACACTCATTGGCCTCATTCAGGACGGTGACGAGTCTGCTTACAGACAGGAGGTTAAAGAGCTGGCTGTCTGGTGCAGTCTCAACAACTTGGAGCTCAACACACTCAAAACTGTGGAGATGACCGTGGACTTCAGGAGAAACCCCCCTGCACTCCCCCCACTCACCATCATGGACAGCACTGTGACTGCTGTGGAGTCATTCAGGTTCCTGGGCACCACAATCTCTCAGGACCTGAAGTGGGACACTCACATTGACTCCATTGTGAAAAAGGCAATGGAGTCAATGTCTCTCACACTTCTATAACTGTCTGGTTCAGCTCAGCTACCAAATCTGACCTCAGAAGACTACAGAGGGTAGTCCGGACTGCTGAGCGAATCATTGGTACAACCCTCCCTTCTCTCCAAGAACTGTACTTATCCAGATTGAGCAAAAGGGCTGGCAAAATCACTCTCTGACCCCTCAAATTCAGCACACTCCCTCTTTGAACTGT
>JADLZN010002005.1:0-2500 GCA_018155175.1 Sinocyclocheilus anophthalmus | reverse complement strand
GAAGACATTTCAACACACTTCAGCAGTAAAAGAAGACACAGATGTTTGTCTAGAGTAATTTGTGATTATTAGTATGGTTGAAGTGGATCATCGAATGTCAGCAGCAAAGACACTGGTTAATAAAATTATATTAAATACATAAAGGATATTTGTTTTGTTTAACATTTAATTATTGCAGGTTTCATATTCTGAGTTGCATTATTTTTATGCATTTTGAGGAATACTGAATCTGTGTTTTTTGTGTGTGTGTGAGATTAATTAATGCATATTCATATTTATTTTTATTTTAGAACTACAGTAACATCTGCTGATTTCTCTCAACATGAGGACAGGAGAGCTCTCAGTCAATACATGGAAAAATAAAGTAACTTGCGATACTTATTTGAAAAAGTAACTAAATATTCTCTTGTAAATTAAAAAGTAGTGTTACTTTACTAGTTACTTGAAAAAAGTAATCTGATTATGCAACTCGCGTTACTTGTAATGCGTTACCACCGACACTTATGTATATGTATATAGCGTGTGTGTAACAGTCGTGTGTCTGTGTGCAGTATGGATGGAGCCGATCTGTGCTTCGAGATCGTGAAGAGGGCTGATGCTGGCTTTGTCTACAGCGAGGCGGTGGCCAGGTGAGAATCACTAACTGTTCACCTCACACACGGTCAGTCAAGATTTTGCTCAATCTGTGTGTTATTTGTGTTCTCAGTCACTACATGCGGCAGATACTTGAAGCTCTGCGCTACTGCCACGATAACAACGTCATACACAGAGACGTCAAGGTAAGACTCGTCTGCATCTCTGATTGATTATTCCTCACTAACCCTAACATGTTCATCTTCAACATCTTTAAAGAGTATTTCGTGCACAAATCATTAACTCGCCCTCATGATGTTCGAACACCATGCGATGTCGCTCTCAAGGTTATGTGACGACTCGGGGTCTTGTTGGGTAAATGGATGATTCTTTTGTAAATGGTGTCATTGCCAGCTTCCATGTCTTGTGTCCTTTAAAAGGAGCTGTTTTCCACTCTTTGGGCTTAATTTGTGTTTGTGTACTTTGTGGTTGTACTTGTCTTTCCTGCACCTACACCATTGCTAAAGCACGTTACACTCCATGCATGCACTTTACTCTACATTACTGCTCTTACTGATGACTACATTAGCACACGTCTGTTTTATTTTCTGTTTTGTTAATAAAGTGTCCTTTTCTTTCTTGAATTTTTTGAGCCATGGGCCACAGCAGTTATCAATAAGAGTGTCAAAAGCACAATATGTAAGATTTTTGTAATAAAATATCCAAGAACTACTTGCACAGTGTGATATATTTCATGCAGTTGTATATTTGCGTTATGCCAAAAGTTTCCCAAGGATGAGGGATGCATAAATCTCAATTAAAAAAATTGACACTTAAGACTGGTTTTATGCTCCAGGGTCACATTCGTATGTCCAGTTAAAACTAAAATCCCTACAGCTGTCGTGAATAAAATGAAAAGTGTTGACCGCAGCGTTACATTTAGGGCTGCTCAATGTTGCGCCATGATTTTTATTTTTTTTAATGCATTTTACAGTGTTTCGCAATCACACGAGTCTGTTGAGCTTACGAATGCAATTGCCAATCAGGCATTCAGATGAGGTTTTTTTGCTCATTGACTGAATTCAGCTCTCACGTGAATTCTCTCATCATAAACACCAAAGTGCAGATTTCTTCTCTGCATGTAAGAGATTCATTCCATCAGTGATAGAGCCAGGCTTTTACTGATATATAAGGGTCGTTTGTGTTGAGAGTGCTTTAAACTCACGTTAACCTGAAGTCAGTCAGAATGTGCTTTGCTCGCTTTATCATATAATTTAATTCCGAGAAGTAATAAAAAAATTTATTCATTACCTCATCCGTGAACATCCTCCTTCATAGCATGGCATCAAGCTTCGCCTTTGTTATTGTTTTAAAAATGTGACCTCTAGTGGTGAGAACTTGCATATTGTGCCTTTAACACACTGTAAACACTGTAAATAAGGCTTTTTATTCCCCTGTTTATTATACTCTTAAAAAGGACATTTATGCATTTGGCATACACTTTCATTCAAGGTGTGCATGTTATGAGTTCACTGGGAATCAGATCTTTGACTGGCGTTACTCTACAGTCTGAGCTACATGAATTTAAAAACAGTAGAAAAGTCAGCCATGTCAAGATGATCTGCACCAGCTTGAGTCACCGGTTCCTTTTGCACAGCTTTGTTTTTATAAAGGTAACAGTCCTCTGTAACATGATGAAACGTGTAATAGTAGGTGCAGTAACTCTTTTCCTCCAGCAGGAGGCGTCCTTCATGTGTAAGTCAGTGTCGATATACAAAATACACTATATTGACAAACGTATTGGGACACCCCCTTCTAATGAAAAGGTTTGACTACTTTAGTAATTTCCAAGAGTACACATCTGAATATTTAAGCATATAATGCTATTCTAGGGAACTGTGTGCTTCTAATTTTAACAGTTTGAACA
>JADLZN010002004.1:0-15010 GCA_018155175.1 Sinocyclocheilus anophthalmus | reverse complement strand
TAATAAAAGATCATATAAATCAGAGCAATGTCACGTTCTGGTCAAGAGCTGCTCCTGGGAGAACTATCCCTCCAGGAATGCTAACCTCAATGTCCCTATATAGTCTACACCCCTAATATCCAGTATAATTGATAATTACTTGTGCGATAGTAGTCGCACGCAAAACTCTCCACAGTCTGCCCACACAAGTAAGATCTAAGGAGAACACTCGAGGGTCGTCAACACAGATATGGTGTCCTCACTGGACACACCCTATTGAAGTATAAGTACACATCATGCCAACAGCATTACATATCATCAAACCTTTCAGGCATCCCAACCCAATTGATTGCAGCCCCCCGAAGAATTTGTCAATCTTCATCCTATCATTTACCATACTAGTCCTTTTTCTACTGTTCCCCTAGTCATGCATAAAGCAACTGTACATTCACGACTGATTATTGGTATTGAGCGCAAGCTACCCCCCCCTTGCGACATAGGCAATTAAGCCATGATCCAGGATTCTTGACGGACTCGCGTGACAATTGCATGCAGCATCTTGCTGTGTTCTGATCACGCTGAAGCGGAAAATGTATACGATAGTGACCGCGCCTAAATGGCCACTTTTTTTTACGTGCTGAATATTGACGGAATCATAAACACTAGTCCTAACATACAAACTGAAAACCTCTCTTAACAGAACCATCAGATGAAACCACCAGTACCAGCCCCACAGAAACACCACAGACATTTCTGTAATCACACTGCACAAAAACATCAACACAGCAGTCAGTCAATAAATCATACAATCAATAATAAGTCATATTCAGTGTTTTGATATCAGTGTTATTGAATGATTAGAGCTCCTCCCAAACCAACTTTTGGAACTTTCTTTTAAGATACCAGGTTTTACTAAGGCCGTAACATGAGTGCCCGGATGGGCTAATGAATTGCTATGCACACCGTTGATGGAGTACATGCCAACCGAACTATGAGCCTAACAAACAAGGCAGGCCTGGGCCCAAACAGCGCAGACACTGAACACAGGAGAGCCACAGAAACACATAACAAAACAAGAGTCCTGAAACACAAGACTCGCGCGTCGCATGACAGTCACAGGCACAACACAGGAGAATCTTGCGACTTCTTGCAGCTCACGTCATACTAGTACTGGCCGGTTGTAGTGCTGTTTACTGTGTGCTACAGAATAAAAACCCTCAGAGACTTGCAAATGATTCATCTGCATGAGAGTGAGACTCCTTTGTGAGAACATAGAGATTGTAACCAGTTCTGAGAGCAGCTGTAGCATCTTCTAGTACCTTCATGTTTAATGTGAAGCATCGTTGTTCAAATGTTTACTTCTGTATGCCGTCTGTTTTTTTTTTTTTTGAGTGATAAAGCCTATAATCTGTAATTCATCGGCAATCTAAATCTGATCACATGCGCTGGTTATTACAGCATGTCCCATTTTCAAAGACGCAAGCTCAGCTCTGTTTCGATGCTATTCAGCAGCTCAGTTTTTTCTCTTTATGCCTTCTTTACTCCTAAAAATGTCCAGGTGCACATTGGCCTGTATCAGTAACTTCTTCAAACAAACGCAGCACTGATCGCGAGCATCCAGCACCTATCAGCAGATCGAGATAGCATGATTGATCTCCTGCGGAGGCCATACAGGAATCTGCATTGATTAAAGCTGCACCAGAATCTGATACCTAGACCTGAAGAATGCACGCTTTCATTTATTTGCTTAATAAACTCATCTCATAGCCGCTCTCCATTGTTTTTTTTTTTTACTTTTCTCAGCAGGTAATGTATTTTACTCAACTCCTAACCCAACCCTAAACACCAGCCTAACAGAATACCTAGCTGCCAAACACAATCATTAGAATAGAAACACGAACTGACCAAATTCGAATCTTTTTTTTACTAGTCCCAGCACACACACATCACACACAGAGATAAATGCTCCATCTACAGAGTCAAAGTGAATTACTGCTAATATAGGATACTCTCTCATCATTATTTACAAGCTTTTTTTTCAACATGCTTATGCTTGCATGCCGCAAATAATGAAGACTTCCAGGCGCTGATTATTTTGATGCGGTTCCTTTTTCATAGGTACCTATGTTCACGCTTTACATTTATTTGACAGCTACACAAAATCTGACTATGAACTTTTTCCACCATCACAGCCAAAAAAAAACTCTCACTTCTTCTTCATGCTACCGGGCGCATCCCCTTTTCCTTTTCTTCCCAGGCGCCCTCTCCCTGTAGAGTTTAGCCTCAAACAACTATGTCTGCTGAGCATATTAACTAATTCCTCAGCTTCTCTATGTAACACACAAAATCTAACAGGGATTAATATTATGACGAAGGTGTTTGCAAATGTTTGCTTTTGAAATGTGTATGTGATATTTTGAATGCAGTGCTTCACTTTGCAAGAGATGTGAGGCATTTTGCATTTTGTGTGCAGTTCTTGGATTTGTGTGTAAAGTTTTGAAAATATGTGAAAGCAGCTAAAAAAAAAAACTGTTATATCAGACACAGATTACATTAGATTATTATTATTTTTTGTATTCTCTTTGTTACCCTTTTTGCATGAAAGGTGTACATTCTCAAAACTTTTCAAATCCAAACTGATCTGCAAGACGATATTTAAAAACCTGATCTCATGTTTTCAATACAGTTATATATTTTCAGTTCACATAGCTATTGTTTTGAAACAAGACTATTGTAATATGTAATGGGAATATTTGGTTCCATAATCATTGAACACAAGAGTAAGATCTCAACACACACACACACTTTAAACATTGTGTTCATCTGAGATAAATTGCTTATAGACTTTTAACAAGTATACAGTATAAATATTATAAGTACCGGTATATATTATTTGATTACGTGTTCATCACACGAGGTCTCCATCAGCACAGAGCTATCAGTCTGTTGCCATAGTAACAGCAGCCTGTTTCAGCCTCAGCTTCATGTCTGACCTCAGTCTCCTGCAGTTCAAGAGAAATGTTTACAGGTTTTCAGATATCGAATTGAATTAAATATTGAAAATGTTTGTGTTCACAAGGGAAAATGCATTCTGAAATTGGATTTGATCATGTAATCCAGTGTTGGTTCTGATCAAACCTTCAGTGTTGTTCAAAACTTTTTAGTAGGACTGGGATACATTTGATTAAAACATATCAGGATTCAGGATGGATTTCAGGAACAAAATATTTTACTTAACGCATCTAGTGTGAAACGGGCCTCACAGTAATAAACAGACAAACAACAGCTATCATTTCCGGAGCTGGTCAGGTTCTGATGGGGTCGGAGCAGGCAGGGATCTCAATGTGGACCCGATAGACCCAACATGAAACATTTTTGAATGATCAGTATTGAATTAGAGAACTAAACTAAAAAACATTAAGATCAACACCCCCTGATTACTGCCATTTTAAAAACACTTTTCTTTATAAACAACCTCAGTTTGTAGTAAAATTTACTTGCTCTTCCTGGTAGTGATGATAGAAACGAAGCTTTTTAAAACTTTTAATACATTCATTTCAACGAGTCGGTTCGGAAAGCTGATCAGAACGGTCAACGGTGTAAATGCAACAAAACCCAGACCAAACATGCATATAAGCACATTTTACAAACCAATTGCACGTTTTATTGAAAGTGTAATCTATTAAATGCAAACAAATCATCTAATATGGCCTTACTATTAAATTATGAACGGGTGCTCTAGCATGTTCTTCTAGTAATAGCCTGCTAATTAGTATATTTATTTAAAACAAAATAAAAAATAAAGATTTCTAGATCAATGGATTAGGTTTGAATACGTTTGGTTTTTTTTTTATAATGTTACTGTTTAAATTTTAAACAAGTGAACTATTAAGTGACATTTGACAGAGAAATACAGTCCAGTTTAAATATAGTATTTTTTTATATTAACTCTGATACCAAAGTTAATTATCAATTTCACAACATAGAATATCCATTTACAGTATTGTTTTACTTATCATCAATATTCTATAATAACTAAAGACTAAGCCCCCGTCTGATGAATCCCCCAAAACGCAAAAAGTGTGGCTAAACATGCCCTTAAAAATCATAGAAAAAATACAGAAGATATGCTGCCTCTCATGATCCTTTCGATGGCTGTTAAGCAGCTCCTCTCTAAATCTTATCATCCTCACTTTAGGATCGTCCCCCAATAGCTTCTTTCCTAAATAGCATCACCAGTAATACATCATCATCATACCAACACTTTAATATCTGCCATGTCAAAGACAAATGATGTCATGATAAAAGAATACTACTCTACCTCGCAACGTGGGTCTTCATGCTAGATGTGAAAATCATCTCATAACAGCAGCCCAACAGAACATCAGCACTGAAAGACACCAGACAGCACCAAACACCAAGCGGACACTGAACACATGACAACAACACATTAGAACACAAACAAAAGACCCACCCTTCATGCTATTCCAGGAGTCGGGTTTGATGAAACTCGCTACCACGATTCTGAGTCTGTGCCTGCCCTGCATGGTTATTGGCCGGAGGTCACACTAGAGCCGTCAAACTACGAAGGTCAAAAAGAGCGTGCAACTAGAGCGGCACATCTTAGAAATCCTGCCAGAGGTCACACTAGAGGTCACAGCTTGCCAGTAGATGGTCCTGGTAATAAAACATCACATCACGAATCACCTGCTTTCTCTTCTGAACCACATCAGAACACAATTCAATCCTGCAAGATCAGCCCATAAAACAGAAATAGCCTAACGCTTTTAAGAATTAAGAGCCCAGATAAGCAGACTAGCATTATAGTTGCACTCTGGTGTCCTATTGATGTTATATGGGGCATTAAAGCTATTAAAATCTCACCGGGACAGTGGGGCACAGTCGGTACCCCCCCCCGACGAGTTTCTGTGCCCTAGGCTGACGCATAGACTGTACTAGCCGCTTCTTCACGCTGCAGCTGCATTCTTCCATCAGATCCCCTCATCAGTAGACTCAATGCTGACCTGTGCTTAATCCCACGCCAAAATCATACCAAGGGCGGATCTCCATTCAGATGTACAGCTGTGCGAGGGATATGAGGACCGGAGCGGATCCCCCTCAGAGCGAGCAGGACACGCACATCCAGCCCAATGCGAGGACTGCAGCAGATGATTGGCCACACTGTCCAATGAATAGGACCCGTCAGCTAAAAGTAGGAGCGTGGGGTGAAGCGGACACATCACGTCACATCGACAAACACGGAGAAATTCTCTGCCTTCTAGTCAACCACGACTCATCACTATATACTGGGCGAATGTCTGTAGTGAGGATTTACTCGGTGAGCGACAGGACTAAAACATCCGTCGCAGATTGAACTGACTTGATCTGCCATGAGAGTAGTTGCCTTGATCTTTGAGAGAAACATTGAGATTGTAATGAGTCTGCGAAGGGAGAGAGGTATCGACTGCTACCTTACAGCCCAAATCACTGAAAGGGTTTCCTTGAAATGTTGCTAATGATCTGTGAGAAAAGCTGTAAATATGGTAGACTATGTGTAATTACATGATGGTCACTTCTGGTCTTTTATTATAAAGATCACATCCAGTCTCCTCCATATTGCCATGCTGAAATCTACAAAATGGATCATCTTTTGTGTTGTTTATTCTCTTTATTATTTTCAGATCATATTCTCTAGCGTCCAGCACCGTCAGCAGATTGAGTTTGTGTCCCAGAGCTGCATAACAGGGATCAGTCTGATTTAACCAGCAGAAACGATCCAGACCTGAAGAACAAAACACACACACAAACACACACCCACACACAACACACCCAGACATGAGGAGAGAGAGAGGCTGATTGAGACAGAAGAATGTGCTATACAATAGCTAGTTTATCACTAGGAACATTGTCCCTAATAAGAGCCAGATCAAAAAAACCACATGGAAAACTCCTTCCATCTTTGCTTGATGAAAATTCAGGTTGTCTGACACATCACCCATGCCAGCCTATGAAAATAGGGGACTAATCCCTCGAGAGCTGCAGAAACAGTTACTAATAATACAACTGAAATCTTAGCTCTATATGTTGCTTCCAAAGCCCTGAGTTGACAAAAGCATATAGATATTAATGAGATTACATGGAGGAGCAGAGAGAGAGAACCCTCTGTTGTGCTTTCCCCCCCCCATGTGTTGGTGTGTTGGGTTTCTCCTCCTGTGGGGGCATTCATCTTTTTCCAGCCCGATACCATCGTGTGGTTTTTTCCATCTGTCTTTCCTCTGTGCTTGTCTTTCGTTCGCTCCCTGTTTCCCTTGTTTTCTATGCCCATTGTGTAGCACTGGTTGCGTGCGGTCGGTCCTGGTCCCCCTTTGTGGGACAGCATCTGTTTTAGCGGAAGAGGCGGTTTTGTGTTTCTACCGCCCGAGGATCCCGTTAGTCCTGACGGAGGCACTTCTTGTCCGCACCGCCCTTTCCTCCTGAGAACTCGTGAGACTCGCCGGCTCCGAGCAGCCGCCGCACGAGTGTCTTCCCCCTTTTTTTCCAGCAGTTCATAGCCAGACGCACACGTTCGTCCCTTACTTGAGTGTTACTTGTCGTGTTTGGGTCAATTCCCCGATTGAGAGGGAAGCTCCAGTTCTCAGCATAGAGGGAAGCGAAGAGAAGAAAGAGAAGCGAGCAGAGCGAGAAAGGAGAAAGAGAAGAGCAGATAAGAAGGGGAAAGAAGAGAGAAGAAGAGAAGAGAGAGAGAGAAGAAGGGAAGAGAGAGGAGAAAAGGAGAAGACGGAAGAGCAGGGGAGAGTGAGAAAGGGTAGAAAGGAGAGAAGAAGAGAGGGGAGGAGAAGGAAAGAAAGAGGAGAAGAGAGAGAAGAGAGCGAGGAAGCATGTAGAAGAGAAGAGAAAGATGAGGCACAAGGGAGAGACGTGAGAAGAGGAAAAGAAAAGATAGAGAAGGGAAGAGGAAAGTAAGGGAAGAAGAAAGAGGAGGCGAAAAGAAGAGAGAAGAGGAAGAGATTATGGGAGAATAGAGAAGAAAGAAGCTGGACTTTGAGAGAGAACGATTGGTAGGGATGTGAGGGGAAGGAGGAAGCGAAGTGGAAGAGAGAAGATGTGAGAGAAGAATAGAAGAAGAAAAGAAAGAAGAGCAGAGAAGAGCGAGGAAGAGAGGGTGAACAGATGAAGAGAGTAAAAGAGAAGATCAGTTTGAGAGACGAGCCTGGATCGAAGAATGAGGAGGACGGAGAGGAGGGAGATTGGAGAGAGAAGGAGAGAAGAGAAGGAGGAGAGAACGAGCGGAAAGGAAGAAGAAGAAAGTAGAAGGAAAGTGTGGCGAGGGAGTTTTGGCGAGGCAAGAGAGGAGGACGAGAGGAAGAGGAACTTGTGAGAGAGCGAGGAAGAGAATAGAGAAAGAAAGAAGGGAAGGAACGTGGGAAGGGAGAAAGAAGAAAGGAGAAGAGAAGGCATGAGGAGGGAGGAATGTAAGAAGAAGGGAGGGGGGAGAAAAGAGGAAAGAGAAAGAAAGAAAGAAAGAGAGAGAGAACGAAAGATAGAAAGAAAGAAAGAGAGAGAAGTGTCCGTAAGAGGAGGAGAGACGAGGAAGGGGGCGAGAGAAGGGAGAGGGTAGGGGGAAGAAAGATGGAGGAAAGGGAGAAGAGCAGAGTTGTTTTAGAGAGGTAAAAGAGGAAGTTAGAAAAATAGAAATAGAGCTGTACAAGAAGAGTAACAGAATGACGTAATGCAGAAAAAACAAGAATAGAACCAACATTATCATCAAATGTTAGCTTAGTTTCCAAACTCTTTAAAAGTTAATGCATTTTTATCAGTTGGTGAATGCTTTTATTTTTTATTGTAGTAAAAGTGTAGTTTTGATTACCATTTGTATAACCACAGATTTACTACAAAGGACCGTGGGCTAAAAACTAAAGGTAGTGGTGATAGCAATGGTTAATTGAGGGGTATGCTAAGGTTAACTATAGTAAACATGGTTCCCTTTCATGGGAAAATTCGACACGAGCGTTGTTAGGGGATCCTGCTATGGGGGAACGCCCGCTCTGACGTGTCTGAAGCATAAGTGAAACACACCAACAACACATTGGCCCGGCGAGTTAGGCCAACAGCGAGGCGTAGCGCGAAAAAGCGGTTATGAGAAGAGGCCAAGATAGAGAGACGCTGGCCGCTATCTCTCTATGGATTGAGACATCCTCTTTTGAGGACTCCCTCCTTGGGCATCTTGCTCTAAGCCAGGGCATACGCAGCAGTAGCAGGTCGGGCTGTCGCTTCATTGCAAATGATGGTGATGCTCCAAGCATATCAGGTTGACCGCTGAAAGACCTGGATAAAGGCGAGGACCTTTCTCCTAATGAGGTAGCTGAGTGCAGGCAAAGGCAAGCCTACGGCCTTTACGAACCAAGGTCCAGGTCTGAGCCGGAACAACCCAAGGGGTCCTGGCCCGTCTCGGTTTGAGGATCAGAGACTGGCTCAGAAGGCTTAGTGTCGCGGCTCGCGCTCCTCCCCCTACCCGCTGGTAGCGTTAGGAATAATCGCGGGTCAAAGGAAGGTAAGTAAAAAAACCTAAGGGATGTGATCCAGACAAGGAGTCAGCGCTTTTGTCCGGATCAGAGTGATACCTTAGTATCTACTAATTTCCTTCGGGGGTCTTACATCTGCCCTTATCTTCATCTTTCTAATTCCCCTGTAACCACCATATCTTCACCTGACCGAGGTTAGGTGGGAATTTCCTGCATTACCATCTCCTATGCTGGGATACGATTGAGGATGTTGGGGGGGGGGCTATGGCTTCATAGGGACACCTACTGATGGTGCTGGTCCAGAGGCTTCTTGGGCGGGGGGTTCCGACGCAAAGGAAACCCTTGCGGGCGTACGATCCTTTCTATAATATATTATGGTGTGTTAATGCGTGGTGTTGTGTATAATCCTTCTGCTTCTTCCGGGTTACCGGGAGCTGTGTGTTTCTGTTCTTTTTCTAGGGTAGGTCCTCGATGAGCACCCACTCTGCTGGGTTCAAAAACTGGCTGCTTGACTTGCAGTGCTTATTTCACTCGTCAATATATATGTCCAGACGGTAAGTAAAGCCAGTTTTCGGCTTCATACTTCCTGGATCATGCGGCCAGGTCACAGGCTTCTGCGGGAGCCTTTGTGATTATCAGGCCCCCGGCGCGTCACTGCAAGGATTTTCCTGGATGTCCGGGCTGGGTTTATGCTTTCAGGCTGCCCTGTCTGGTATACCTTATCTAGGTCGCCCTGAGGGGCCTCCGGATCACCAGGATATCCCCTCTTACTGAGGCACTGAGCGGGAGGTATAGGTGGCATTACGAGAACCTTCTTGTGTAATGCTGTCTCAGGCAGTGCTCCCCTCACATTAGAGGGTTGTATTTGAGCTTGCCTCTCCCGTTTGCCCCAGTACTTCCGGGTATCTTGGGAGACACGGTAAGTGTGCACGTTATGCGTTGCCCACTTTTCTAAAAATCCTGTATGGTAAGGGTTACGCATTATTAGCCTCGTTCCCTTTCTCTGAGTTGGTTTAAACCCCGGTACCTTGGGCTCCACTCAAACAGTGTGTCTATATTTTTGACACACTTGGAAGTATCGCTCCCCACACCATTGAGGGTTATTGTGAGCATGATGTTTCTTTCGAGCGTTAATCCTCTCTGAGGAGTTGGATTTCTCGCTCCATGGGCTGTTCTCGTGGTAGTGTTTAGCAGTGCTCCCCTTTATCAAAGGGTTGCCTATAGCACGCTACTCCTTTTCTGAATTCGGTGTTCTCCTCTCACGTGAGAGTTGAGTTTTCTGTTTTTCCCAGAGCACCTGGAACCAGCAGCATCAGGTGAACTAGGCCTCTCTGATGCGCTGAGTTTTTTGGATAGCTTGCAGTACGCTTACCCTCTGATTCTACCAATCGCGCTGTTGGGTCGAGTAACCTCAGCTGAGAGCGGGTTTGGGCTCCCTCAGCTAAGGTAAATGACTGATAGCTGTTGCGCCTTGGAACATATGCTGTAGGTTGAGCCCCCTTCGCGCGATCTGAGATACTGGGTGTGTTGCTCCCACAGCTAGTAAAATATGCTAGCTGTTCAGCTTGGAAACATGCTGCAGGTCGAGCTCCCTCTGTTTGAGAATGGGGGTGTGCTTCCCCGTCGGCTACAGATTTATGCTAGCCATCCAGCAGTCTAAGCCTTAGTTAAGTTGATGATCTCCAAAACATAACGTTTTGGGACTTGCCACTTCCATCTATGGGCTGCTCTTTCAGAGTGCCACGAGAAACCCTTAGAACGGTATTTTAAAAAGAATCCATGTTATGGTAAGTGTGCACGTGACGTCTTTGTACACTTTCTAAAATCCACACTGTGTGCGTAAGTTTGCACGCGATTACTCGTGTGTCTTTTCTAAAATACTGTATGGTAAGAGCTACGCGCAACAACTTCAAGCTCTTTCTGAGTGGTTTAAAAAAAGGTTCCGCCTTGGGCACCGCTCCTCCTATGTATCCTCTGGATACCTACTTTAACAGGGTGTTGCTACTAGGGGTCTGTTGAGACAGTTCCTTCAGCACATACAAAGAGAACGTGCGGTAGCCCCTATGTGGAAGGCCAAGACTAGTATGATTCTAGGTTCTTGGTCTTATTCCCTTAAAGGAATATATTCCTGATTCCAAGCCTTGAGTTCTACCCACGGGCCCAGGAGTCTGGCCCTAACAGATAAATATTTTGGGGTATGTAGCCTAGTCCTTTGGCCGTAGGGAAAAATGTCACTGACAGCCGTCTAACGTCAAAGGGGCAACTCCCATGGCAATATGGTAAAGTTGGTACTTAGTGCTCGACATGGTTCCGGCATGCACTCCCCTCAGCATGGTGGAGTGGGTATACCGTTCCCCATAGCGACCCCTAGAGGACGCAGTTCGAAGTTCCCATGAAAGGAAACATCTCAGGCTACTTATGTAACCATAGTTCCCTGAGTAAGGAACGAGACACTGCACCCTCTAGGCTTCTTGCCATGCTGCGGACACAAGCTGTTCAAGGAATAAGATGTGGATGATGTGTTTCTCGCGGTGCCCTATTGTACTGATACGTCGCTCGGTAGTGATTGTCATGGCTGTCCCAGGCCAACGTTTTTTCAATGTATGCTTCATACATGGGTCACGATGAGGCGTTCCCCATAGTGATCCCTAGAGAACGCAGTGTCTCGTTCCCTACTCAGGGGACCATGGTTACATAAGTAACCTGAGACCTTTGTTTTGGTTTAATTTGTGGTAAATCATGGTTAATTTTCATAAGGTGTACAAAATCAGCTGTTATACTTTTTCTAAGACGACCATAAAATCTATCACTTTGATTTCATGGCTCTTTAACACAGGCACTCTTTTATTGTGAATTAAACACTTCTATCTGACATACTGTAATTGCCACTGATACACACTGTTAAGACCAGAAAACAGATCACTGCAGACTGTTTTGAAAAAACTCCCATTGTACTATTGCAGTGTTTTTATGTGAGAGTTGATCAGCAGCATGGGTTTGTTTGCAGCAGCAGCATCAGTCCAAAGATGAGCATAATTTCTCTAAAGTCAAGTTTCCAGAAGAGTCCAATCCCAGCAGAAGAGTGTGATGCTGCTTCAGTCACACAATCACTTCTCACTCTGACAGAAGAGCGACTGACATTCATATGTGCTCACAATACAGTTATTAAACTACTGCACAGTTTCTGTGAGAGCAGAGGAAGTTGAGATCATTCACAGGTTGGGGTCTCGAGCAAGGTCACAGAAATATATAAAACATACGTATGCTTTACAATCAAGGTGGGGAATTTCCATTGACTACTGCTTCTGCAGTTTTAGATTCTCATAAAGACATTATTTAATATATTAATAAGCTGTTTTTGTCCCCTTTTGTGTCACTATTATGAACGTTTAGTTGTGGTTTATTCAGTTCCTGTCTTCCTTCCTGTGTAGTTCACGTGCCCTTGTGTCCTTATTAGTTAATCTTCCTCACCTGTCTGTCCCTCGTTAGCCACCCTACTTAAGTTCTGTCTTTTTAGTCCTTTGTGTGAAATTACATATCAGTTGGTTTATTAAAGATTGTTTATCTTCATCTTCGTGTGTGTTCATCGACACAGTAGTGTGACATTTTGGTTGCTTTTATAACAGGAGTGCTCATAATGAACTGCAAGGAACAATTGCCATAAAAACTGCTGCTGACAAACAAACATCTACTAAATGAAACATCTGTCACAATTTGCACGTCTTCGGTCTGAATCCATAAGGTCTGACACAAAATCATGATGGATGATGTTCCCTTGTGGGGTAGATGCGTATCATATGTATGCGAAAACTGTGTATTATATGCACGCCAAACACATGCATATCAAATGCACGCCAAAGGAGTCAATTTTTTGCGTTCAATACCCCGATTTTCTGTTGTTATTTCCAGCGTGCTATTGATATGCATTTTCATGAGACCGGGCTCA
Source organism: Sinocyclocheilus anophthalmus (assembly GCA_018155175.1). NCBI lineage: Eukaryota > Metazoa > Chordata > Actinopteri > Cypriniformes > Cyprinidae > Sinocyclocheilus > Sinocyclocheilus anophthalmus. Next base: position 2,563 of record JADLZN010002004.1, on the reverse strand, counting down.
TCAGATTGGATCAAATATTGAAAATAGTTTGTTCAAAATACATTTTGAAAAGCTTCCTTTCTACCATCACTACCAGTAAGAAGTAAATTTCAGTACAAACTTAGGTTGTTTTCGAGAAAACAGCCGTAATCAGGGGGTTGTAAATCTAAATGCATTTTTAGTTAAATGAAAAGGCCTGTTTCACATTAATTCAAGTTCAATTCAAGTTTATTTCACGCTTTTCCTGATACAAATCGTTGCAAAGCAACTTAAAAAGAAAATTAAGTTTCTACAATATTTAAAATATTTAGTGATAGCTTATCAGTGGTGACTGTCAGTTAATTTATTAATGTAACATATGGCAGAAATGTACGGAAAAATCAATTAAAGACATAATCAAACGGACGATGAACACTATTAACAGCAATTATTATATGATGCAATCAAACATAGCAAAATGTGGTAGTTCTGTATGTTGTTTTAGGGTTGGCATCATCTGAGGTCCTCTGAGGGGTTGGCATCATCTCTTCTCAGGTGTTCTGGATCCAGACTGAAGCTTGTGTAAATTCTAGTTACCACGGGATGCCAATCCCAGCAGAAACAGAGAAACAGAGAGACATAATTAGCGTAGCTGCTTTCCAACCAAGCAAAATTTATTTGTTCAACCCAAACGAAAGAATAATAATGTGCATTTGATCAAATATAACTGAAGTACAAGATTAATAGATGCATTATTTGAATGCTTGGCTAAAAAGATGTGTCTTTAATCTAGATATAAACAGAGAGAGTGTGTCTGAACCCCCGAACGTTATCAGGAAGGCTATTTCAGAGTTTGGGAGCCAAATGCGAAAAAAAAAAAAAAAGCTCTACCTCCTTTAGTGGAATTTCCTATCCTAGGTACTATCAAAAGTCCAGAATTTTGCGACCTTATGGAGCGTGATGGATTGTAGCGTGGTAGAAGGCTAGAAGGATAGTTGGGTACGCAGGGATGAAGTAGCTAAACCATTAAGGGCCTTATAGGCAAGTAATTAATATTTTGTAACTGATACATTTTGGAACTTAATAGGTAGCCAGTGCAGCGACTGTAAAATTGGGGTAATATGATCCTATTTTCTTGACCTGGTAAGGACTCTATCCCCTCTACCGCTGGCTGGCATTTTGGACTACCTGTAGCATGTTTATTGAAGAAGCAGGACAACCACCTAGCAGTGCATTACAATAGTCAATACAATAGAATGCATGAACTAGCTTTTCTGCATCCGAAGGACTTTCAGAAAAAAGGGGAATCATGTTTCGTAACTTGGCAATGTTTCTAAGGTGGAAGAATGCTGTTTTTGTAACATATGAAATATGATTTTCGAAAGATAAGTTGCTGTCTAATTTAACACCCAGATTTGTGACTGTAGAGGAAGTAACCGTACATCCGGCTAGTTGCAAATTGTAATCCAAGAGAATCTGTGTACTGTCTTTTGGTCCAATAAATAATATATCTGTCTTATCCAAATTTAATAGAAGAAAATTATTGGTCATCCAATCTTTAAAATTAACACACTCTGTTAGCTTAGAAAATTTAGAAATTTCATCTGGTCTTGTACATTATACTCTTGCAATCTCCAATATAAATGTCCCAGTTATTTCCTCTTGCTTAACCTTCTCTAACAGTTTTTGAAAACAGTAGAAACCAATTTAAAGCTGTACTAGGTTAAAATTTGTATTTGAAAGCGTTTCTGGCAAAGTACCATATATACAATTGGTTTTGAAGTGACTTACAACGAATTTAACGTTTGAATATATATTATGGGATTACAAACAAACAAATAAATCGTTGTTAAATATGCCAGGCGTGCATTTTACAATACAGAGAATCACTGCCAGTGCCATCTAATGGCGGCAAAGCGCTGGATAGTCTCTGTTTCTAACCTCTTCTCATGTTAGACACGAAAACGAATAAATAATGTGTCTTGTTACAGTTCTTTTAAGTTTTACAACAAATGAAGCAAGTGCCTCGTAAAACGTGTCCGTTGCGGAACTAATGTTCAGCGTCACTGTGTTTCCGGGGAGAAGTTAAGGAGGTGGCACACTGATGTCTGTCAAAATACGATCGCATGTGAGTGTTTTATTTTGTGCAATAATTTGTATCGATTAAATAAAAATATTGACTAATTGTACTAGTTTTATTAATGATCAGTATGTTTTGAGTACTTTAGACTGTGCGATTTCTACTTTGTTGCTATGTCTTATCTATTTATTTGTTAGGTTAACTTGTTTACACTTATTATGCAAAGAAACAGTCTAATTCTAATTCATCTCCTTGGCTGTCATGTTTTTAATTATAGCCGTGATTTTGACAGTAATTCTGCATCACTTTCCAGATAATCGAGAAATAATTGTTTTAACCTGAGTCATATCGGTTTAGTGATCTCTAATGGTTTATGTGTATCGTTTAATATGAATTTTGGGTTCAAACCACTGTGTCCTTGATCAAGATCAGGGGTTTTCAGGTTTTTCCAAGTGGTGTCCATGGAGAAGTTTAAAGAACAACAATGTAAAAAATAATAATAAGTAAATAAATCAGTAAATAAAA
>JADLZN010002003.1:17500-18581 GCA_018155175.1 Sinocyclocheilus anophthalmus | reverse complement strand
CTCACACACACCCACACCACACACACACACCTCCCTCTCTCTCACACACACCACTACACTCTCTCTCCTCTCACACCCCACACACAACACACACACCCCCCCTACCGTCTCTCTGCTCGTCACAACTCACACACACATCACTACAACGTCTCTGCACTTCCACACTACACACAGTGTCCAGCACGACACACACACACAGGCGTTAGCCCCCCACCACACTAACTCTCTCACACATCCCACACCCCACTACACCTCCCCCCCCCCCTATCCCCCCTCTCTCTCACACTCACACCACCCACACTCACACCCACACACCCTAACCCTCTCATCTCCTCTCCTCACACAACACACTACACTGCGTCCTCACTCTCCACCCCCACACACACACACACACACCACACTACACTCTCTCTCTCTCACACCCACACACACACACTCACACACTCTCTCAATCTCACCTCACACACACACACACACACACCCACACACACCACACACCGACACTACACTCTCTCACACTCACACACACACAAACACACACCCACAACACCTCGCTCTCTCTCCTCCCCTCTCGACACATCACACACAACGCACACAACTACACTCTCTCTCTCTCTACACCACACACACACCTACACACACACACTATCCACTCTCTCTCTCTCACACATTCACACTCACAAACTCACACACACACTCACACACTCTCGCACCTCACACCTCACACACAACACACACACACACACACCACACACCTCTCTCGTCGTCTCTCACCACTCACACACCACACACACACTACAACCTCTCTCTCTCTCAACTGCGTGCACACACACACACACACACCACACATCACAGACACACTCACACACACACCACACACACACACACCTCACACACACACACACAACACACACACAACACACACACACACACCCCCACACAAACACACACACCCACACACACCCACACACACACCCCCACCACACACACAACACACACACCACACACACACACTCTCACTCACACTCACCCACACCAAACACACACTAACCCTCTCTCCTCACACTCACACACAACACAA
>JADLZN010002003.1:0-12500 GCA_018155175.1 Sinocyclocheilus anophthalmus | reverse complement strand
GAGAGAGAGACGAGAGACGAGAGAGTAGAAGATGTTATAGAGAGAGATGGACGAGAGAGTAGTCACCCACACTCACACGTCCTTTCGCTGCACAAACGACATTACCTGGGTTTCTTCGAACAGATTCACATCCCCACGGAGAAACTTTACGAATCAAATTTGCCTGTCGAGCTGAACTGAAGAGGATAAAGCACGCATGGGCCTTACCTACGCCATCAAACGGGCAAATGGGTCCCGATGAGATTCCACATTTAGCTATTTGGCTGAAAATATTAGAATTCAGTATAAATTTTCGGCTCCCAGTGCCCCTAATGGCAGGTGAGGTGTGCGGTGGAGATCACTGGACAAAAATCCCAACATGGCATCATAAAGCAAGATTTTTTTCAACAGGTAATTCTACCCACAAAATTTGGAAAAACATCCGATTGTGCTACCCCTGCACCAGTCAGAACTCTCGTAAAAATACTACACTGCACGGCCCACAACAACTAACGCACTGCGGGCAGAATTATGGAAATAGCCTCGTAACCATCAAGATACAAAAAGGGCATTAATTCTGGAAAACATCGAAGCATCCAGTGACCCCCCAATCCTATCAGTTATACGAAAGTGCCCTGCAAGACGCAAGAATGAGCTAAGGACGAGCAGGCCCCAATTCCCTCATTCATGCTGACCGAGCTTCATCCTGATGCTTTCACTAACATCTACTGCTACGGCATCTGCAGTCACAGCCTCAGACATCGTTCAGATTACTGCACCAGCGTCAACAGAGCTAACATCACTTCCATTCACTGGCAAATCCCAAACAACAACAGCAGAGTAAAGTGCATGCTATCTGGCCCTAAGAGAGAGTAAGTTACGGCAGAGTATCTGACACAGTGTCATCATCAGACTGAGAAGCACTTGAGCAGATCAGACTCAGCGGACCAAGCTGATGAAGAACGGTCGAGACACAACACACCTGGCTGCCCCCGGAGCGAGAGACTGTGTTTCACCCTGTGATCTGACTCATGGACACAGCTGACTCCACCTCATTGGCTCACCACTCATAATCAAGCACGGAACTATCTTGTTTTTATAAAAGGCTATGTTAGTATTTCTCAGCCATTTCTACCTGATAATATATTTTAAAGCTTAACATAACTAGAAAGTGTGAGCGGGGAGTGTGTGGAGTTACAGAGAAACCAGACGAACGGACAAACATGCTCTTTTCTGAACTGCAAATGTGAGTTGGTTTATGATCGCAGCTCGACCCTGATCCGTACCGTTATAAATGAACTCGGAGAACTTGATGCTGAGACTCTGCTTGATCTTCCGAACCTCTCGGTCCATCGTGAAGGTCTCGATGTCCAGATGAGCGTGAAGCAGGATGGTTCCTCCAGGGGTTTCGTAGATACCTGATTGATGCTAACGAAAAGAAAAAATCACCGGTTCACTACCCTGACCCAAAAAAAAAAAAAAAAAAAAGGTTAATTTACATCACAAAACTGATTAACACAAGAGGAGTAGACAATGTCTAGTAAAAATAAGAACAGCGTTAAAAGAGTTTTCTGTGCTGATTTCAATGGAAACAATCCCATTAATTCCGAATGATGGTTGTCATGACGACGGGTGTTGACGGGCACATTGACAGCTGCCACCTGAATGATAACAGAAGAGGAAAGCATCAGGATCCGCTGCTCAGCTTCACTCTACCCTGTGATTTACAGCGTCTGCGTCTGTCACACAGAAATGACGCTTCGCTCGGCTGTCTGAAGGGTCACAGGTGATGATGAACGGACACCTGAAGGTCCAGCGGCCACTTATTCTGCAGAGCTCAGAGCTGACAGACGGGAATGAAGTCTTTACACAAACACACACGATTATGATTGACTGTCCATTCTATAGGCCAGAAAATGACCAGCATACACACCATTTAGATTAAAAACCAGGATATGCTTTTCAATGGACAAATCAACCAAAATGTGATTCTTAAATTATTATCAATGTGTTTGATGTACTATGGCGTAACATATCACTAAATATCAATAATAAAAAAATAATTTGAATGAAGTGGAGTGAGGGTGTGTGGAGAGAATGTTGTGTGTGTGTGTGTGTGTGAGTGTGTCGGTGTGTGTGTGTGTGTGTGTGTTTGTTTGTGTGTGTGTGAGTGAGTGTGTGTGTGTGTGTGTGTGAGAGTGTTTGTGCGTGTGAGTGAGTGAGTGTGTGTGTGTGCGTGTGTAGTGTGTGTGTGTGTGTGTGTGTGAGTGCGTGTGTGTGTGTGAGAGTGTGTGAGAGAGTGTGTGTGTGCGTGTGAGTGTGTGTGTGTGTGTGAGAGAGTGTGTGTGTGCGTGTGTGAGTGTGTCTGTGTGAGAGAGTGTGTGTCTATGTGTGAGTCTGTGTGAGAGAGTGTGTCTGTGTGAGTGTGTGTGTGTGAGAGAGTGTGTGTGTGTGTGTGTGTGTGAGTGTGTCTGTGTGTGTGAGTGTGTCTGTGAGTGATGTGTGTGTGTGTGAGTGTGTCTGTGTGTGTGTGTGTTTTTGTTTGTGTGTGTGTGTCTGTGTGTGAGTGCGTGAGTGTGTTGGGGGGGGGTGTGAGTGAGTGTGTGTGTGTGAGATGAAGTGTGTGTGTGAGTGAGTGTTGTGTGTGTGCGTGTGAGTGAGTGTTGTGTGTGAGTGTGAGTGTTGTTAGTGTGAGTGTGTGTGAGTGTGAGTGAGTGTGTATGCGTGCGTGCGTGCGTGCGTGCGTCTGTGTGTGTGTGTGTGTGTTTGTTTGTTTGTTTTTGTGTGAGTGTGAGTGTGTGAGTGAGGTGAGTGTGTGTGTGTGTGTGAGTGTGTTTGTTTGTGTGTGTGAGAGTGTGTGTGTGTGAAGAGTGTGTGTGTGTGTCTGTGTCTGTCTGTGTGTGAGTGTGTCTGTGTCTGAGTGTGAGTGTGTCTGTGTGTGAGTGTGTGTGAGTGAGTGTATGTGTGTGTGTGTGTCTGTGTGTGTGAGTGAGTGTGTGTGTGAGTGTGTGTGTGAGTGATTGTGTGTGTTGGGTGTTGGAGAGAGAGAGTGTCGTGTGTGTGTTAGAGAGAGAGTGTGCGTGTGTGTGTTGGGTGTCTGTGTCCTGTGTGTACAAAAATAAATAAATAACTAAAATAAATAATTACACCCACACAACACACACCCCCACACACCACATATCATACAGATATTCTAATCAGGGTTATAATAGCTCACTAAAACTTTTTTAAATAAATAAATGTTACTAATATTAAATAAAAATATGAAAAAAACGTATTCACAACATTGTTATTTTAATTTAGGTTTAGCTTGACAGACCTAAAATAACTAAGAGAAACTCAATTAATACAAACTAAATAGGCATATATTTAAAAAAAAAAGTAAGACTACTAAAAATGACAAAACCCAGCAACAAGTACTAGAACTTTAACTAAAATTACAAATGGAAGGGAAAATTAAAGCAAACCGTATTGTAATATCAAAACTACATCTATTTTTACAAATGATAAAAAAATAGATTAATTTATAATATCATATATGTGATTTCTGATGACTTAAATCAGACACACTGCGGTTAAAGTTTGTCACACAGAAACCATGAATAAGACACCAAAACGGCTGAGACTAAAGATTTCTTCCATTAAAGGTACAATTCCTTCATTAAACAAAAGCTTTTTGGCTTCTAAGAGTCTTTGGTGTAAAACAATCTCCGTCCCTGGAGGCAGAAGCTCGGCTCAGACCAAACCTCTGCTGCTCAAAACAAGACTTAGCAAATTACCCACATCTCTTAAGTCCTGAAAAGTGGCAATCTGATACATTAAGACTCTGCGGGATTTAGCGCAGGAGACTGAGCTTCCGTCAGGAAAATCTGATAAAAGTCTCTGCAGGTATTAAGATCCTGAGAGATGAAGGACTGATTTACATGCATCTTTACTCAGATGAGATGTGGATGATGAGGTTAAATGGCTGGTGGCTTATCATTCCAGACCCCAGTGGTGTTAATACTGCTTTAACACTTCAAAGAACTGTCCTCTGAACACAAACACACTCATATTCACACACACACACTCACACTCACTCACACACACTCACACGCACTCACACACACACACACACTCACACTCCCACTCTCTCACACACACACACACACCCTCACCCTCACACACCACACACAACACACACACACAGCCACACACACACACACACACACACACATTCACTCTCTCTCTCTCTCACACACACACACTCAATCTCTCTCTCACACACCCACACACTCACTCTCACTCACACACACACCCACACACACACACTCACACACACACACACACACACACACACTCTCACGCACACTCCACACACACACTCTCACACACACACACACACTCTCACTCACACACAACACACTCTCACTCACACACACACACTCTCACCCACACACAAACACACACACACTCTCACCCACCCCACTCACACACACACTCACACACTCTGTATCACACACACACACACACACTCTCCCCACACACACACTCTCACACACACACACAACACTCACACACACACACATCACCCACACCCCACACACCCACCACACACACACACACTCTCACACACACCAGACAACCTGATTTAAGATTAAAACCTCAAGCCTAGACATTGCGTCTCTTCTGCTCATCATGGCTGCATTTATTTGATCAAAAATTTATATTGTGAAATATTATTATAATGTAAAGCAGCTGTTTTCTACGTGAATATGTGTTAAACTGTAATGTATTTCTGTGATGTGCAGCTGTATCCAAACAGAAAGTTGAGTGGAAGGAAAAAGTGTGGAAGAAAAAGATGCACAACCAACCGAGAGAACTGCAGCCTTATGAGGATTGTCAAGTAAAATTGATTTAAGAATTTGAGTGAACTTCACAAGGATTTGACTGAGGCTGGGGTCAAGGCATCAAAGAGCCACCACACACAGACGTGTCAAGGAATTTGGCTACAGTTGTCGGATTCCTCTTGTTAAGCCACTCCTGAACCACAGACATCGTCAGAGGTGTCTTACCTGGGCTAAGGAGAATTATAACTGGACTGTTGCCCAGTGGTCCAAGTCCTCTTTTCAGATGAGAGCAAGTTTTGTATTTCATTTGGAAACCAAGGTCCTAGAGTCTGGAGGAATGGTGGAGAAGCTCATAGCCCAAGTTGCTTGAAGTCCAGTGTTAAGTTTCCACAGTCTGTGATGATTTGGGTTGCAATGTCATCTGCTGGTGTTGGTCCATTGTGTTTTTTGAAAACCAATGTCACTGCATCCGTTTACCAAGAAATTTTGTAGCACTCCTTCTGCTGACCAGCTTTTTGAAGATTGCTGATTTCATTTTCCAGCAGGATTTGGCACCGGTCCACATTGCCAAAAGCACCAAAAGTTGGTTAATGACCATGGTGTTGGTGTGCTTGACTGGCCAGCAAACTCACCAGACCTGAACCCCATAGAGAATCTATGGGGTATTGTCAAGAGGAAAATGAGAAACAAGAGACCAAAAAATGCAGATGAGCTGAAGGCCACTGTCAAAGAAACCTGGGCTTCCATACCACCTCAGCAGTGCCACAAACTGATCACCTCCATGCCATGCCGAATTGAGGCAGTTATTAAAGCAAAATGAGCCCCTACCAATAATTGAGTACATGTACAGTAAATGAACAGACTTTCCAGAAGGCCAACAATTCACTAAAAAAATTTTTTTTTTATTGGTCTTATGAAGTATTCTAATTTGTTGAGATAGTGAATTAGTGGGTTTTTGTTAAATGTGAGCCAAAATCATCACAATTAAAAGAACCAAAGACTTAAACTACTTCAGTCTGTGTGCGTTGAATTTATTTAATACACGAGTTTCACAATTTGAGTTGAATCAAATTTTTTTTTCCACGACATTCTAATTTATTGAAACGCACCTGTATATTCACGAAGCTGTTTCCCCCGCTGTATTTATCTGAGGACAAGTGTTTGTAAACACTAAGCTACTGCATAAAACAAATGTGGACTGCACAAATGATTATTTTATATTTTTTGCTTCATTTATTGAATAGTTGCAGTTATGGATTCAATTCTAGCTACCAAAGCATTCAAAATATATATCTTTTCACAGAAACCAGGCGTTCATTAATCATCCCCTCAAACGTGTTCCCCACGCAGCCGCATTTCTCAGAAATCACAGCTGTCACAGACGACGGCTTTTCAAATCCCAAACCCACCACAGTTTTACCTCATCAGCGCTTTACAAGTGTGATTTCACTCGGTGTCTTGACTGGCTGGAGCGCAAAGCTAAAGTTAGTTCTTCATCTGTCATCCTCTCACATTAACGCAGTCGCGAGGGGGAGCTCAGGGGGATGCATTTAAAGCTCCCCGAATAACGAGAAAAGAACCAGTCAGCTGTATCATGTTAAAACGGAACCGGACAGTTTGATATTAAGTTATCGTTTCGTTGATTTTCTTAATAAGGGCGCCTGGAGGAGCTGTGGCGAACGCTAATGAAAGAACAGAGGCTGCTTGAATGCTGAAGCGAGACAGTGATGGATGGGGTCTCAGATGAATTTTGCTTTACAACTTTCATTTTTCCCGTCTGGATTTCTCCCATTCTCTTCTACAGGGAATGGATCAGTCCAGAAGCACATTTAAACCCCCTTTGGATTTGATGTGCTGGCAAATGGTACGAGCCCCAGTGTAGAAAAGCCATTAACTCCATGTATGAGCTCTCATCTCATCTCTCCTCCTTCTCTCCTCCCTCGCCATCTCTCTCTCTCTCTGTGTGTGTGAGGTTAAATAAAGAGTGCATTTCGAGGGAATCTACAGCAGATGAGCGGGATGTTCAGAATGTAAGACTGTAATGACCCCGTTGAGAAGTCAGCGTCGCAGTCGTCAGTGTAAGTGTGAGTTTTTTCCTCTTTCTCTCACTCTATTCTCATCTGCATTTTACAGGAAGCTGAACTGCTGTCAGATTGGAACTGGTATTTTTTAAATTGTTTTCTTCATGGTTTGCATATTTGATTACTGCATTCAAAAACATAAAGGTCGTATTTCACACAAAAAAAGAAAGAAATTATCATTTGTATAAAGAATATGAAGTCTTCTTTGCATTGTGAAATTATCATGAGAATGAAACTAATTTCTGTTAAGTGTATCTTGATTTGTTGTGTGCAGACATTCATTTTTACTGATTAAGCAATAACAGCTGGATCCAGATAAGATGATTTTAATTCCTGTTTACTGTATTCATTGTAGTTGTAATTACTGTTTACTGTTTTCTTTTTAAGATAAGATATGGATATTTTTGTATTATTTCAATAGAGTTGTATTCATTTTTAAGCTTTAGTTATGTGCTTTTGTCTTTTTTTAAATATATTTTTGTTTAGCTTAAATGTATTTTTGGTCCATATTTAATTTTTAAACAGGTCTGTAAAAACATGGCCCAGTTTTAATATAAAGGCATTTTCCATATTGATTGTTCGCAGGTGTTATACCTGTATTACGAAGCACACATTGTGTTGTGTTGTAGCGTTAAAGGAAACGTATCTTAACAGATAGTGTCCTGGCAGAAAATTACCAATACATTTTCTAACTTTATTTCTAGTTTCAGTTATTTTATTTACATTTGGAAAGGTTAAATGTGTCATTGTCATATTTACATTTATTTCAGCTTCATTTCAGTTAACAAAAACAGTTATTAACAACAATGCTAAATCAACAGTGTTTTTATTTTTTATTTTTTATAAGATCAGCTAGAAATAGCCAGTGTTGGGGGTAATATATTACAAGCAACACGAGTTACATAATCAGATTACTTTTTTCAAGTAAACTAGTAAAGTAAACACATTTTTAATTTACAAGAGAATATCTGACGCAAGTTACTTTTTTTCCAATGTATTTATTGGCAGCTCTCCTGTCCTCATGTTGAGAGAAACCAGAAGATGTTACTGTAGTTCTAAAATAAATATGACTATGCAGTTAATTCATCTCACTCACAAAAAAAACTAAACACAGTTTCAGTATTCCTCAAAATGAATAAAAATCATTTGGAATATGACGCAAACCTGCAATAATTAAATGTTACACAAATATCCTTTATGTATTTAATCCCTTTATATTAACCAATGTCTTTGCTTCTGACATTCAATGATCCAGTTCCTCCAATAATGACTACTAAGCAAAAGTACTCACAGACAACATTTGTGTGTTTGTTTATTGCTGAAGAGTGTTGAAATGTCTTCTTCTGTATTCTACTGTACAGACGTGAATTTACTTTTCATTCAGCCTGAGGTTTATTCATTACTTTTTGGTGTGAAAGGGCTTTTAAATTTGCCAAAAATATAACTTTTTTATTAAAAAAAAACACGCAAGCCCTGTCCAGATTTAAAAAGTCACGCAAAAGTAACATAACGCATTCCTTTCCATAAAAAGTAACTAACATAATTAGTAACTTTTTTATGGAGTAAAGCAATATTGTAACGCATTACTTTTAAAAGTAACTTTCCACAACACTGGAAATAGCACCTTATCAGTTGCACATTTTCACAATTTACACTGTAATAACATACAGAGAGAGTAATATTAGGCTTTTTCAAGTTTTCATGATTTAGGCACTGTTACTACTAATGTGTTATTTAATGTGAGAAGACAAATAATAGTACACAAACTCAAAAGTGTATAGGCTTTGTAGACAGACACTCGCGCACATGCACTCCAGTTGTTTTATTGTAGTCATTACTTGTTAAATGGCCTATATCACTAGGACAATGATGCATTCGTGGTGAAAGTGCACTGAATTGTGTTCACCATGTGACAGAGATATTAATCTCAAAACACAGATGATTAACCCTAACCAAGCAACATATGTTGGCTAATGTAATTTCTGTAAATCCTATTATATTGAGCCTGTCTTTCTTTAAATATATGTTGACAATTCCTATTGTAACTAAACTTATTTTTAGTTTTATTTTCTCCATTCTAACACCCTGATACCATAACGTTTTCATTTATTCTGTTTCTTGATAGAGGATACAGTCATTTTTTATTAAAGAGCGAGGCAGCGTGTGTCAGTGTGACAGAAGGAGTGTTGTTGTATTATTCAGTTCATTGTTGTTTTCCTTTCAGCGCGCACTTGTGCTGTCTCTCTTGTTTAGACGAAAGCATGACGGGAGTTTTGCGACCCTCCAAACAGAGACCCAGTATGAAGCGACCTCGAAATGAGCCTTACAGGTACATCCACACACACTCATTTCTCACAGGCATATTTCACAGCTCATGTCATGAAGAAATATGAAACATCTGCTTCCTGAGGGCGTGCGTCTCCAGTGCTCTTCCACTCATATTTTTGACACTGTGCTTTTCTCACTCTGATTCTCTCATCTTTGTCTTTCTCCAGTCTATCCATCTTTTTTCAGCCCCTGCCAACATCAATTTTTCGGGTGTTTTTAATATTAGGCTCTGTTCTGAGTTATGAGCTAGAGGACATTTCCAGTGCAGTTACATTTGTATGAGGTATATTTTCGAAACTGTGACTGCGAACTTTTGACTATCGGCATGAAGTCTGGTCCACAGCGTTTTTTTCCTATAAAAACCTAACGACTTTAATCACGGAAAGAACTACAATGAAGCATTGACAGAATCAAATAAAAAAATGATGGAGCAATATAAAACTATCGGTTTAAACATGTTGATGTCGAGAAACAGTATATTCTACATCAATTGTAAAACGGGCAAATGTACACAAATATTTAAGTAGTTTGGGAGCATATGACTATGTGACATCATTCACATTGCTTCATGGGATTGGGTTGGTGCGAAAGTGTTATTTTGGTGCAATTGTCGCAATTGCGATTTTTTATTTTTTTTGCAGAATCATGGGTAATGTAGTTTTTCAAGTTAATGATACAGTAATAAATGTATTATGTAGTTGTTATCAAGATTTTACATAAAAAACATAGTTTAGAAGTAATAGGCTATTTTCTGTCCTGTTTTTAACCCCCCTCATCAGAACGTTCTGTTTGAATAGGTGTGGCGGATTGTAGATTGTGATTTAGGTTAAAAACGCATAAATATTTACATCAAATGATCTGTTTAACATGCAAAGCAATAGTGATCACGGAATGAAAACAGTTACTCACACTTGTGTTGCGGCATTACTGTCGGATCCCCGTTCTCTTCCCTTCCACCACCCCCCTTTCACCCCCTTTCTCCCCCAAATATAGTCGGCACGCATCATCTTTACGGTTCACATTTTCTGAAAATCCAGAGTTGAATTTTGCTGTGTGTAAACGAGATCCGCGATTAAAAAGAAGCTTCTTACTGACAGGGTCTGGCACTTGATTCAAAATAAAGTTCATCAACTCTTTCCTAATATTGGGATCAGATGCAAGGCAGTGCAAAGACTATTTTTCCACTGCTTGGCACTGAACAGCATCTTGTTGTCTTTTTCGTTTCGTTTCTGCATTGACCTACGTTTGTTTTAGGTTATTTACACGACATGCAGGAATCGGTGGGCGGGGCTAAACAGGCACTGATGTTTATCCACACTATTACGTCATAGAGTGGCACATTCCACAACCAGTCGTTTTGGCAGATTGGCTTCAATATAAACTGTTTTAGACTAACGATAAAGTTTTGAGTTCTGAAACTTACAGGATGTTTTTTTAGTACAATGACCTCTTGTATTTCAAAAGATCAAGGGAATTTGGGTTTCTCAGTTCATGACCCTTTAGAAATCACTTCCCCTATAGAGGAAATCAATGTGATTTTACTTCCGAAACCTACCTGTTGCACCCTATTAAGAACTGCCCGCTTAGACAGGAAGAGAATGTCTGACAAAAAAAGTATAAAAACTAAGCTTTGTAGACTTTAATTAGTTTAGACATTTATTTAATCAAAAATACTATTTACATTTACAATTATGCCAGTAACTTTTAACCAGAATTGAATTTGTTTAGAAACGTACACTGTAAAAAAAACAAAAAATCCATAAAATTTACGGTAAAAAAAAACAGCAGCTGTGGTTGCCAGAATTTTACTGTAAAAAATACGGTAGCAACATTTTAGGTTTACCTAAACAAAACCAGCACGATGTGCTTTTTTCTTTGGTTTTCCTCTCTGGCAGAGGAATTACTGATATGAGAACCTGATTTGAGACTATGTGATTCATGTGCTTTTCTGCATATGTTATCATCAAAAATCGATTTGGGTCACTTGAACCCATGTTAATGTAAATGCGGCCATAGGACTTAGAACATCTTAGCAACTGCATAGCAACTGTATAGCAATCACGGTATGCTGGTGACTGTAGCAGCATTCGCGTATACAAACATCTATGATAAACACTGTTTATATACTGTATTACAGACCGAATTGAATGTCCTTTATCTACCCGCAATGCACTCTAAGAAGTACAAGGTCTATAATGCAGTTTCACAGTCCATTTAATCTCATTCCCTCCTAAGATCTACACTAGATATATTATATATTTTTTTTTTTTTTTTTTTGAAATTTATAAACTTTTTTAAATTTAAATGAATGGCTTAGTATTGGTTGGTCCTCTTTTATTTAAGTTATAATATTATTATAGAAATATTATAATAAAATGTATAATATAATTAATAACAGTTATATATTATTATTATTATAAACGGCTTCCTTTAAAACTCATTTATAAAGACAGTAAAATAGTATAAACATTGTTTTTATTTTAATTCGAATGGCTTAGTAATTTGGTTGGTCCCTCTGTTATTTTGAATTAATCATATTATTATATAACTGATTTAATAAAATGTATGATAGTATTATTTTAAATGTCCTTCCTTTAAAACTTGGATTAATTTAATAAGTCGATTGGCAGCTCAGATTTTTAATGTGCTCTCAGACATTTGGACTCCACTGTATGTTCAGTTACGTAAATCTGAAACATTTTCTAAACTTAAAAACAAAAAGTGAATCCCATTGCAAGGAACAAAAATAATCCACGTCCAGGCACTCACATAGCAGGCAAAATATAAAAAGCCTTTATTGTACGACAGGGTAAGACTAGTGGTTAGATTTTGAAAATGTAGTCACAGGTGTATCTATTTAACTAGTTCTCATTCTCTATTGTCTAACACCCTGATGAAGGCCTGTTTGGGCTGATACATGTTGGTGTTTTTTAACATGTAGCTCTGTCTTACAATAAAGGCTTTTTTTTGCCTGCTATGTGAGTGCCTGGACATGGATTATTTTTGTTTCTTGCAATGGAATCCACTTTTTGTTTTTGACATTTTGTTCCCTCTCTGGAGCATCCATAGTCTCGCTCGTGAGTACCTGATGCGCCCCTGGTCAAGACTTTTTTTCTAAACTTATTTAAAAGTTTCAACAAACACTCTGCCTTTAATTGACCCGATTTCTGGCTTAAGGTAATGTTGTCTTCCGCTATACGCTAAACACTATTTCAATCAAAAACAACAACAGTACTGGCTTCATCTTTGTGGATTTTAACCGGGCTAAGGCCTTCTCTTTTGG
>JADLZN010002002.1:0-58826 GCA_018155175.1 Sinocyclocheilus anophthalmus | reverse complement strand
AAAGTTTGGGCTCCTATACATTAGATCACTCTCACCCAAAGCATTTATTGTAAATGAAATGATCACAGATAAAAGTTTTGATGTACTCTGCTTGACTGAAAACTGACTAAAACCTAATGATTATATTGATCTAAATGAGTCTACTCAACCCAAGCTACTGTTATAAGCATGAACCCCGTCAGACTGGCCGTGGCGGCGGTGTTGCAACAATATATAGTGATATTCTCAAATGTTACTCAGAAGACAGGATACAGGTTAATCATTGCAAATTGAATGTTAAGACACTGTCAAGCTATGCCCAAAGAAAAGAAATCTATCGTATCTCTTGCTCTGGCTTCTGTGTATAGACCACCAGGGCCGTATACAGATTTCCTAAAAGAATGTGCAGATTTCCTCTCAGACCTATTGGTTACTGTTGATAAGCGCTAATTGTCGGAGATTTTAACATTCACGCTGATAATACAAATGATGCATTAGGACTTGCGTTACTGACCTAATAAACTCTTTCGGAGTCAAGCAAAACGTCACCGGGCCCACTCATCGTTTAATCATACGCTAGATTTAATTATAACGCATGGAATTGATCTTACTGATATAAATATCGTACCTCAAAGCGATGATGTTAACGACCATTTCCTTGTATCGTGCATGCTACATATTACTGATATTAACTAAATGGCGCCGCGTTATTGTCCGGGCAGAACTATTGTTCCAGCCAACAAAGACAGATTCACAAATAACCTGCCTGATTTATCTCAACTGCTCTGGGTACCAATAAGTACACATGAACTAGAAGAAATAACTAGCAACATGGGCACTATATTCTCTAATACATTAGAAGCTGTTGCCCCATCAAATTGAAAAAGGTTAGAGAAAAACGTACTGCGCAATGGTACAACAGTAATACCCATTCTCTCAAGAAAAAAAACTCGTAGTCTTGAGCGCAAATGGAGAAAAACTAACTTGGAAATTTTTAGAATTGCGTGGAAAAACAGTATGTCCAGTTATAGACAGGCTCTAAAAGCTGCCAGGGACGAGCATATCCACAAACTCATAGAAAATAACCTAAACAATCCTAGGTTTTTATTTAGCAAAGTGGCTAGATTAACAAATAACCAGAATCCACCCGATCTAAATATTCCCGCACATTTTAATAGTAATGACTTTATGAATTTATCCACTGATAAAATAGATAACACCAGAAATACAATAACAAATGCAGATTCTACAGCGTATAATACTTTAGAGTCATTCATCGCACCAAAAGATAAACTGCAGTGATTTACAGCTATAGGACAGGAAGAGCTAAATAAACTAATCACTGCATCTAAACCAACAACATGACTGTTAGATCCTGTACCCACTAAATTAATAAAAGAGTTGTTACCTGTAGCAGAAAAAACGCTTCTCAATATTACTAACTCGTCGTTGTCTTTAGGTCACGTCCCAAAAACATTCAAGCTGGCGGTCATTTAGCCTCTTATTAAGAAACCACAACTAGATTCTAGTGAACTGGAAAATTACAGACCCGTTTCAAATCTTCCTTTTATGTCTAAATTTTTTTGAAAAAGTTGTGTCTGCTCAATTGTGATCCTTCCTGCAAAAAAATGATCTCTAAGAATAATTTCAGTCAGGTTTCAGGCCCCACAAAAGCACAGAAACTGCACTTGTTAAAATAACAAATGACTTGATTCTTGCGACCAAAGCTGCATCTCATTGCTAGTTTTACTCGATCTTAGTGCTGCATTCGATACTATAAATCATGACATACTCATAGATCAATTACAAAACAATACAGGTATTCAAGGGCAGGCTTTAAAATGGTTAAAATCCTACCTGTCCGATCGCTACCACAATGTTCATTTAAATGGGGAGTCATCTCAATTATAACCAGTAAAATATGGAGTGCCACAAGGCTCTGTCCTAGGTCCTCTGCTATTTTCAAAATACATGTTGCCCCTTGGCAATATTACTAGAAAATATGGGATTAGTTACCATTGTTATGCTGATGATACTCAACTACATACTTCAACAAGACCAGATGAAACTTCTAAAATATCTAAGCTAACGGAGTGTGTTAAAAATGTAAGAGATTGGATGACCAATAATTTTCTCCAATTAAATTAGGATAAGACAGAGATATTACATATTGGACCAAAAGACAGTACGCCGAATCTCGTGGATTACAGTTTGCAACTAGACGGATGTACTGTTTCTTTCTCTACAGTCAAAAATCTGGGTGTTAGATTAGCAACTTGTCTTTTGAAAATCATAGTTCCCATGTTACAAAAAAAGCATTCTTCCATCTTAGAAACATTGACAAGTTACGAAACATGATACCTGTTTATGATGCAGAAAAGCTAGTTCATGCATTCATGACCTCTATTGGACTATTGTAATGCACTGCTAGGTGTTTGTCCTGCATCTTCAATAAACAAGCGACAGATAGTCCAAAATGCAGCGGCTAGAGTACTTACCAGGTCAAGAAAATACGATCATATTACCCCAAAGTCTCTGCACTGGCTACCGATTAAGTTCCATATCAGTTACAAAATAATATTACTTGCCTATAAGGCCCTTAATAGGTTAGCTCCTGCATACCTAACTAGTTTTACCCGCTACAATCCATCACGCTCCCTAAGGTCGCTAAACTCTGGACTTTTGGTAGTACCTATAGGATAGAAAAGTCCACTAAAGGAGGTACAGCTTTTTTTCATTTGGATCCCAAACTTTGGAATAGCCTTCCTGATAATGTTTGTGGTTCAGACACACTCTCTCTGTTTAATCTAGATTAAAGACCCATCTCTTTGGCCAGGCATTCAAATAATGCATCTCATAATCTTTTACTGCAGTAATAATCTTTTACTGCAGTTATATCTAATCAAATGCACATTATTCTTCGTTAGTTTGGGTTAAACAAATCAATTTTGCTCGTTTGGAACAGCAGCTACGCTATTATGTTTGTATTTGTTTCTCTGTCTTTGGCCACGGGATAACCTCCCGTGGTAACTAGGATTTACACAGTCTGATTTATTCAGTCTGAACACCTGAGAAGAGATTATGCCAACCCCTCAGAGGAACTCAGATGATGCCAACCCTGAAACAACAGACAGAACTACCAAACTTTGCTATAAGTTTTATTGCATCATATAATAATTGCTGTTAATATTATTCATCGTCTGTTTTATTACGTCTTATATTGATTTTTCCGTTCTGCTGGTTCGTCTGGTCAGAGGAGAACTGGCCCCCCGACTGAGCCTGGTTTCTCCCAAGGTTTTTTCTCCATTCTGTCACCGATGGAGTTTTGGTTCCTTGCCGCTGTCGCCTCTGGCTTGCTTAGTTGGGGACACTTCATTTCCAGCGTTATCGTTGACATGATTGCAAAGATATTATTTAAACTGAGCTGGATGTTGACATCACTGAATTCAATGATGAACTACCTTTAACTAAAAAATGAGTGTTTACTATTGTCACTGCATTATTGACACTATTTTCCTAATTAATGCTTTTCAGTTGCTTTTCACAATCTGTATTGTTAAAAGCGCTATATAAATAAAGGTGACTTGACTTGACTTGACTTAATATTCATACCCAACACAGCTGGAATTTTCTCCTTCTGAGCATACATAATAGCAGAACAGGCATCCTTTACTATCAAAATCCCTTTCCTAGGTAATGTGATCCCAAATAAACTAACATCAAGTTCTACATACCCCACACATGGAATATCCATCCCATTTGCAGCTTTCAACACCAACCATGCACAGTCATGAAGACCACCTTTACTTAAATCAGAGAAATAACAGTTAAAATAACTCTCTGTTAACTCTCTGTTATACTCTTAAGCGGTAACCATAGAGTCTGTATCTAGTAAGCACAACACATCAATAGTTCCCATCTTAACATTCAATGTTGGACAAGAGCCTACCAAACTAGAAAAGGCTTGAGAATCAACTTTTGAGCCTAATGTCCCCATCTCCAGTGTGTGGCTCTGCACCCTGGAGGGCTCTAGTTTTCCGTCAATGAGACGGACTCAACGACTGCCCCACCACTAGAGCCAGATCCAGGCAAGGACCTAGTTTGCATACTGGTAGTGCAATATCTTGCAATATGACCAGCTTGATTACATTTAATACATATGGGTTGGCCATCAGGTGCTCTGCGAAATCTACTTCTGGAAACTCTATTAACATTACCTACAACCCCTTCTGGAGTACTCAATTTTAAAAATCAAATCCAATTGTGCTTGCTGTCTTAGGACCATATCTTTCAATTCTACAAATTCAGAGCTAACCACCTGATTCTCTTCACAGGTAGAAACAACTTGAGTTTCAAATGAGTGAGGAACTACTTTACTTGCTCGATTTCTTTGAGGCTGTCCCTCCTCCACCCAACGCATTGCCTCTTTGCGTAGGTCAAGGAGGTTCAAGTAAGAATCCTGCCTCACCAACCTCTTTAGTTCTCTTCGAAGAGTATGGTCCTGAACATTTTCACAAAATTGATCTCGCAGAACCACCTGGTAGTCAGACACAACATTAGGGTTAGCTTTTCGTACCTTATCCATAAGATCCATCAATGCATGAGAAAACTCTTGTAATGATTCCCCCTCCTTCTGTTTTCTATCAAAAAATTGCTGTTGCAAGGTTACATAGGAAGGAGAAGAACAATACAATTCACGCAAAACTGCAAATATCTCAGTGGAATTCTCTTTAACCTCCCCAGACCTAAACTTAATTTCAGTCCGAGCCTCCCCCTCAAGATGATCATAAACAAACATGGCTTTATCTAACTGAGACATGTGTCTCCCCCTAATACAGCTCTCCACCTCTTCAATCCAGTCCTCCAACGAAGGGGAGCCTGAGGACACTTTACCAGAGAATTTCAAACATTTTCTCTCTCTCTAGGCAAATATATCGCCTGTTCACGCCGCTGTCCATTACCTTCGGGGGCTGAACTTGATACAACACTTGCTATACCTCCAACTTGGGGCTGTCCTCTTAATCTTTCATTTTCCATTCGCAGTTGCTCCAACTGCTCCCATAGTTGCTGCAGCTCCTCCACCATAACTGCAGCAAACCAGTCCAATGTTGCCAAAAGCAACCGTCGTACAAGCCAATCGCTGTTCCTCCCTAAAAAAATTTGGTCACCCTGCCGACTACGCCAAATTGTAACTCCTCCTTCAAGCAAGGCGGATCACAAAAAACTAGTAATCATAAACTTACATCACAAAAAAACATGTATTCATACAAATGAACCAATATAACAAAATAAGCACAAACAAAATACATCATATAACAGAAATTCATTTCTCCTCATACAAAGAATATTAATAGCCAGCCAACCCTCTATAAACCCCAATACAATCCAAGCTTCTCTGCACAAAGTAATCCAAAAAGAAAAAAAGGAAATTACATAAACACCCTTCAATTCCTACTACATGCAAGACACACCTCACTCAAAAGTAGTACTCCAAATCAATGGTTAATATCACTGCAAACATAACCCTCATGCAAATAAATAATGCAGGTGTTTCAAAGCATCAACATGTATAAAGGGTACAAAGGTTGGCTGGCAACACGAGGCTGGAAGTGATGTACAAATAAGAAAAAACTAACAAACAAGAAAGAAAATAAAACACTCTGCTAGCCAGTCTGATTCACAACGATCATCAAATCTTAATTGCGCTGGAAGCATACAGCGCGCACATACAAGGACCGGCTGGCTGAGGAAATACAACATAACAAACACTGGAGGAACAGCGATCAACTAAACCTGCAACACGGCCATCAATCCCGAACTACTTTCCAAAGGTTTTCCAGATCAAAGAAGAATGAGCGTGACCAACAGCAAACAAATCCACGATGTTTCATGTGTACATCTGCTCACCCGGACCATGTGCACAATCAAGCACACAGGTACCACACATACAGAGGACAGCACAATGTTTGTGTCTGCTCACCCAGACCATGTCCATGCACAAACAAACAGGGAAGTGCTACCAGACAGCGCGCCTCCACACAAAAAGACCGGACCCAGTCCCTAGGCCTCCCTTCCGATGCCCACTTAAAAACTCAACCCACCTGCATGGCCACGCCCTCTACTACTAGCCACCTCCCCGGCTACATATGGACTACGTTGACGCGAGTGATGTAGACGTTTTCACCATGAAGCTAACACTGGTGATGTACTGGAGAGAACACGGATTTCACAGTAGCCTAGATGATCTAATTTTCAGCAGTAAGAAAAAGACTGTTTAAAGCTTGTTGTTTTGTAGAACATCACCGTTATCCCCCCCTTATATATGAGTTATGTGAGAAAAAATAGGGCCTGTAGATAGGGAATATGTGTTATTTAATAAAAATATAAATATATTTTCAGAATTACATAATTTCAAGTCTGTGGGTTAAAGCGCCCCCAGTGGGCAATGAGCAATTACTGTAGTTATTCTGTTCTGAACATCAAATCCTTTGTTTTTCCATCAAATATATTCTAAACAGTTGGTTGAATAAAAATATTTGGACTTTATATTAAAAAATGACCTCAAGTTAGCATCAGGTAGCTAGTTAACTAGCCAGTTAGCATCAGCTAACAAAAATTTCAAATAGGCTATTATAATTTTGTAATTCATATGATTATATTCTTTTTAATTTCAAGCAAAAACTGTCTGTACAGTAGGCTACTCTGATTTCGCTGTAAAAGTTTAAAGCAAATTGCTTTTTTCAGACTTGGGGGCATTTTACCCCACCCATGGGGGCATTTTGCTCCATAGGTGGGGTAAAACGCCCAATTGGTACAAATTTAATTTTTGTTAAAAATCTAATAACATGAAAACTCTGGACATTTTTCATGCTTTGTTTATAATTTAAGTAAAAATTTTTTTTTTGCACTAAAACTATGACACAAAAACTTTTTCTGAAACACCTTAACTTTTGTTTCACAGAAAAAAATTACACAATCCTTAAGGAAGGGGGGATTTTCCCCAACTCTACCCTATGCTATATAGTGGTCTAAAACCTCTTCATGAAGTACCCCCAGCACTGTACATGTGTAGGTATCCCTATCAGCAGTGCACACACCCCACTTAGGTTTGCAGTCTCCATACTGAGCTGATGAGTTGACCAGGTGGTGATGATGAGGGAGACATCCAAAATGTGCAGTGCTGGGGTACTCAGGACAGGTTTGAGAACCCCTGCGGCCTATATATTAATATATATAATATGCCTATTACATGTGGGTACGATAAGTACTTCAGGGACCCTTAAAATTTTTCAATACTTTGTTTAGTATATGGCAGCAATTGGCTAAAAATGCAATTTAAGATTCAGTGTCTGATATTTCCTCATTAATGTACATACAGCTTCCCATATTGACAGAAAAACACAGAATGTTGACATTTTTGCAGATTTATTAAAAAAAAGATGTGACACTATAACAGAGCTTCGGTCGCAAAGGATTCAGACCCTTTTGCGTGGGAACACTCATATATTAACTAAGGTGCTGTCCATTTTTCTGATCATTCTTGAGATGGTTCTACACCTTCATTTGAGTCTAGCTGTGTTTGATTATTCTGATTGGACTTGATTAGGAAAGCCATACACCTGTCTATATAAGACCTTACAGATCACAGTGCATGTCAGAGCAAATGAGAATCATGAGTTCAAAGGAACTGCCTGAAGAGCTCAGATACAGATTTGTGGCAAGGCACAGATCTGGCCAAGTTTACAAAAAAAATTTCTGCTGCACTTGAGGTTCCTTAGAGCACAGTGGCCTCCATAATCCTTTAATGGAAGACGTTTGGGATGACCAGAGCCCTTCCTAGAGCTGGCCAACTGAGCTATCGGGGGAGAAGAGCCTTGTGAGAGAGGTAAAGAAGAACCCAAAGATCACTGTGGCTGAGATCCAGAGATGCAGTCGGAAGATGGGAGAAAGTTGACATTGAAAGTCAACCATCACTGCAGCCCTCAACAAGTCGGGGCTTTGGCAGCAGTGGCCGGCCGGAAGCCATCTCCGCAGTGCAGAACATGAAAAGCGCATGGACGTTGCTAAAAAACACTGAAAGGATCCAAGATCGGTGAGAAATAAGATTCTCTGGTTGATGAGACAAGAATAGACATTTTGGCTTAATTCCTAAGCGGTATGTGTGGAGAAAACCAGGCACTGTTCGTCACCTGTCTAATACAGTCCCAACAGCGAAGCATGGTGGTGGTAGCATCATGATGTGGGGGTGTTTTTCAGCTGCAGGCACAGTATGACTGGTTGCAATTAAGGGAAAGATGAATGCGGCCAAGTACAGGGATATCCTGGTTGAAAACCTTCTCCAGAGTGCTCAGGTTCTCAGACTGGGCCGAAGGTTTACCTTTACAAGACAATGACCCTAAGCACACAGTTAATTAACGAAGGAGTGGCTTCACAACAACTCTGTGACTGTTCTTGAAGGGCCCAGCCAGAGCCCTGACTTAAACCCAATTGGAGAGACCTAAAAATGGCTGTCCAAAAACGTTTACCATCCAACCTGACAGAAATGGAGAGGATCTGCAAGGAGCAATGGCAGAAGATCCCCAAATCCAGGAGTGAAAAACTTGTTGCATCTTTCCCAAAAAGACTCATGGCTGGATTAGATCAAAAGGGCGCTTCTACTAAATACTGAGCAAAGGGTGTGAATACTTAGGACCATGTGATATTTCAGTTTCTTTTTTAATAAATTGCAAAAATGTCAACAATTCTGTGTTTTCTGTCAATATGGGTCATTAAATCATTTAAGTAATTTTTTCTCATAATGTAACACACGCACACAAATTGCAGAAAAAACACAGAATTGTTGAATTTTGCAGATTTTAAAAAAGAAAACACTGAAATCACATGGTCTAAGTATCAGAACCCTTGATCAGTATTTAGAGAAGCCCTTTGATCTAACGCGAGCACTGAGTCTTTTTGGGAAAGATGCACAAGTTTTTCACACCGGGATTGGGGGATCCTATGCCATTCCTCCTTGCAGATCCTCTTCCAGTTCTGTCAGGTTGGATGGTAAGCTTTGGTGGACAGCCATTTTTAGGTCTCTCCAGAGATGCTCAAGTGGGTTTAAGTCAGGGCTCTGGCTGGACCATTCAAGAACAGACACAGAGTTGTTGTCAAGCCACTCCTTCGTTATTTTAGCTGTATGCTTAGGGTCATTGTCTTGTTGGAAGGTAAACCTTCGCCCAGTCTGAGGTCCTGAGCACTCTGGAGAAGGTTTTCGTCCAGATATCCCTGTACTTGGCCGCATTCAACTTTCCCTCGATTGCAACCAGTCGTCCTGTCCCTGCAGCTGAAAAACACCTCCACAGCATGATGCTGCCACCAGCTTCACGTTGGGATGTATGGAAAGTGATGAGAAGTGCAGGGTTTCTCCAACATACGTCTAGAATTAAGGCCCAAAAAGGTCTATCTTGGTTCACCTCAGACCAGAGAATCTTATTCTCACAATCTTGGCTCCTTCAGGGTTTTTAGCAAACTCCATGGGGCCTTCAGTGTCTTGCATGAGGAGAGGCTTATCCGTCGGGCCACTCGCCCAAGCACAGATGGTGCGAGGGCTGCAGCGATGGTGATTCTACAAATTCTCCCCCTACCCGACTGCATCTCGGAGCTCAGCCCAGGATCTTTGGTTCTTTTTACCGCTCTCCCAAGGCTCTTCCCCGATAGTCAGTTTGGCGGAAGCCAGCTTAGAAGGGTTGGTAGTCCCCAAACGTCTTCCATTTAAGGATTTTGGAGGCCACTGTGCTCTTAGGAACCTGAATTTTTTTTTTTTTACCTTGGCCAGATCTGTGCCTTGCCAAAATTCTGTCTCTGAGCTCTTCAGGCAGTCCTTTGACCTCATGATTCTCATGGTGAGCTCTGACATGCACGGTGAGGTAGGTCGTAATAGCACTGTGTGGTTCATAATCAAGCCAATCAGTATAATCAACACAGCTGGCCGCAATGAATTGGTCGTGACACCATTTCAGGTGAACTCAACAAGAAATGGACAGCACCCTGAGTCAATATATGAGGTGTACAGCAAAGAGGTCTGCAACTACTTAGGACAGTGATATTTCAGATTTTTTTCTAATGAAAGCTGCAAAAAATGTCAACAATGTGGTTTTCTGTCAAGGGGTGCGTGTGTACATAAGAGGAAAAAAAATTAACTAAATGAGTTTAGCAATGGCCTGCATATAAAAACAGATGGAAAACATTCTAAGGGGGTCTGAATACTTTCCGGAACCCTGGTTAAATATGTATATATGGTGTGTGTGTGTCTGTATTGTATGTATTATGTATGATGTATGGATTTATATAAATAAATTTAATACCCCCCGTTATCATATAGATATATCTAGATATATATATATCTATATTTATTTATATATAAATCCATTTCAGACGGACAAGATCTGTTGTTATGTACTGTGGTCTTATTGACAAGTGAGTAAATAAACTCATTATTTTTTTCGAGATTAATTTCATAGAACATTCCATTTGAACTGAAGGAAAATGCCACACGCTGATTGGCAGCTGGTAGGAGTAATTTAGCAAATAAGAACCACCTGTTGGCCTTCCTCATTTTAACACAAGAGCCTTTTTTATGTTTGAACTGATGAGATGCTGTTCAAAAAGACACTAGACCTAATTTAGCAATGGAAAAAGGCCAGAATTGTACTGAAATTAAGGGATTAAAGTTCATTTTAAACAAATCTTTTGCTTTGTAATAATAATAAAAAATGCCTAATTATAACAGCAAATTGAGTCTTTATGAATATACTGTATATTTTTTTAGTAAATGCCAAATAAAAATGTAGTAGAAACTCATATGTAAATTCACTTAACTTACCTTAAAATTTCCGAAGCAGCTGCCACCTGGTAAGGTGACGTAGCATATGTAGGGAGGGCCGGGTGAGGGAATAGACTCATGGACTACCAAATTGTCTGTCTCCATCATCATGCCTTTCACTTGTTTCTGCTCCCAAAACTGATGAAGCATTCCCACAACATTCACTAGAAGCGACAAAAGAAGGAGAATATTTTGAAATGTGAGCACATTAAATATATTTTGATGTGCAAACTGCACCACTATAAGTGAAGGACTATGATTTGTCTCACATATTTCCCAAGTCACCTTTTGTTTTTACTGAATAAGACAGTTTTGAGGTTCTTTCAAAGGGATAGTTCACCCAAAAAAATGGAAATTCATGTTGTTCCAAACTGGAATTACTTGTTTCTTCTGCAAAACTCAAAAGAAGATATTTTGAGAAATGTATATATTTTTTCGCTGATAAATAGTCCAAAGGGATGTCCAGGTGTTTAGACTACAACTTTCTTCAAAATGTAAGGAAAAAAGGTCATACAGGTTTGGAACAACACAAGGGTCAGTAAATGAGAATGAAGTGACCTTTAAGATGCTTTGTGATGATATTGTGCATTTTATAATTTGTCTTTAGGATTCAATCTTGTACGCACCAGACACTAAGACGCGCAGATAGAGGCTCAGTGTTAAATATTGTAAGAGTCAAAGTGGTACATAAGAGGTTTTGACTGCGGTGTTTGAAATGGTGCTGTTCATCAAAACAAGCCCCATGGACATGTCACACTGCCAAACCTTTGAAGCGAAAGTTACATTTTACACTGACTCGATGTCTCTGATATTACCCCAGTACCGACTGTTAATTATAATCATCAAAGGGGGGGAACACTGCCTGTAAAGTGCATGCGTCATATTATGCATTAATTCAAAATAAAACATTTTTCCTCTGCTAAAAAATAGATTTGCCCTAAAAAATAGAATGGCTTGTCAGAGTAAAATTCAAATGAGGTTCTATCTTTTTTTTTGTCTGAGATATAATTAAAGACCATCATGTCCTAAGCTTGTGTACTTACGTTCTTCTTGTGGAGCCCACAAAGAAGATATTGAAGAAGGTTTAATGTTTGTGTCCATACAATTAAAGTAAATGGGTCCCAAAACACTGGGGTCCACGGCTTTTAAGTCTTGGACAAAAAAACATTGAGACATGAGTTTCCTTAAACGAAATAAAGTCCACAAAAAAATTTGGAACACATGGGTGTGAACAAATGATCTTGAAAGCAATTGCTGTGCACACGTCACCTTTCAACGGGTCATATGATGTTGCTAAAAAGAACATTATATTTGGTGTAATGAAATGCGTTTATGCGGGTTTAAGGTTCAAAAACACATCTTTTTCCACATACTGTTCTCCTCTATGCCCAGTTTTCTGAAACACCAGTCCACATTTTAACAAAGCTCATCGGTCTGAAAAGCAAGGTGTTTTGTGATTGGCCAGCTATCCAGTGCGTGATTGGCTGAATACCTCAAGCGTGTGATGGAAATGGTACGCCCTTTACTATATTGTGATGCCCTGTCAGGCCTGAGCGATGATTCAAAAACATTAAAACCCATTATAAACGAGGCATTTGTCGCATTCAGTGGGGACATAATTACGGCTTATAATGACAACGAAACACACAGCGTCACACACAGCGGGCTTGAGTGAGCGGAGGATGTCGTAGATTGAGCAACAAGACTTACAGTGACAATAAAGGTACGCCTTCTTTCTTTGCGTGAACATTTTGGTGGTGTTATGCAAATCTTCCCACAACGTGATGTAGACGTGTGGGCGTTTTAGAACGAGCCGTTTTAGGAGGGCGTGGACAAGTCTTAACTTTTATAAAGAATATCTCTTTGGATTTGAGACTTTAGTCTTTGCAACTTTACAGATCTTCTTTATGCACCAAGAGCTTGTAATACTCCAAAAATTGAAATCGCATCATATGACCCCTTTAAGTGTATTTTAGTGATAGATGACAGTGTCTTGTCCAACACAATATTTACTTGCATTTACACATTTTTAAGACATTTTTATCCAAATCAACCTACATCACATTCAAGGTATACATTTCATCAGTTCATGTGATCAAAATACTTGGGAATCAAACTCACAGCCTACTGTTTGAGCTACAGGAATGCTTCCCTACACATTTTGTTTATTAGGTTACAAATCACAATTTTCCAGAAACCTTTTAAATCACTGTTAGGTTGTTCAATCATAGAGCGGCAGAGAAAACCAAAGATAAATATAATTAATCATTTTATGTTCGCTCATTTACTTGTTTACATCCACGTCTACCTTTCCATTTAGGCTAGCATTCACTGTAACATCAGTGTGACGGCTGTCCGGCCTCAGCACATGGAAACATTTTCCTAGCTAAATAAACAGGTGCCCATGAGCTCTGTGAGGTGGACAAGCATCACACATCAGGGAGTTGTAGTGTGATTTCAGCGTTTCACACCCCGCAGTAAGTGCAATATTTGTGCAGCAGTCTTGCTTTAATCAGCTCAGGCATGGCATATAAAACACACCCCCTCTAAAGGGGTCAGCAATAATATTGAGAAGGAGAACCAAGGGTATATTTTTGTTAAAAGGCTATGATTGTGGAAACACAGACTTGTTTTTACAGCATGAAAATTTCCAACTTTTTGTTTGTTTGAAAGAGTCAGCTGCTGCGAGCACCGCCCAGTCGGTGTCCGTATGCTTCAAAACACAATACGGGAGTGTTTCATTCCAGTCTGCTGGTAAATGAGCTGCCTTGTTTGTGAATGAGCTTTGGTTCAATCAAAAGGCTGTCTTTCATCAAAGCCCCTTAAAAATCTGAGGTTATTTCTCTGTATCCTTCCCCCTGACTAGCTGTTAAAAAATGAAATATTATTAAATATCATCCTTCCCTGCAGTGAGTGGAAGCTTCAGTCATAGATGGCATATAGAGCCAATGTTCAGCACAGAGTGTGTCGTCCACATTTCTCATCGGCAATTCACATCTAAATACTCTTCATTCCAGTAAATTCACACAAAAACACACATGTGCACGGCACGAGCATAATGGTTTTTATACAGTATAAACTGCATTTTCTATCCCCTTTACCCTTACCCTACCCCAGAATACCACTGGAATTTTTTTTTAAATACTAATAAAAAGTATGTAACTATCTTTACACTACTATTCAAAAGTTCGGAGATGGTAACAATGTTTTTGAAAGAAGTCTCTTATGGTCAAAGCAGTCTCTAAGGCTGTATTTATTTGATCAAAAATGCAAAAAAAAAACAGTAATGTTGTAAAATATTGTAACAATTTAAAACAACTGTTTCCTACTTTAATATATTTGATAATTTATTCCTTCAATTGCAAAGCTGAATTTTCAGCAGCAATTACTCCAGTCTTCGGTGTCACATGATTCTTCAGAAATCATGAAAACAGTTGAAAGTATTTGTGCTGCTTAATATTATACTTAATAATGCGGAGGTCGTGATACTTCGGGATTCTTTGAATAGAATGAAAATTGAAAAGAACAGCATTTATTTGAAATGGAACTCTTTTGCCACAACATAAATGGTGTTACTGTATTTTTGTTGAAAAAAAGATACTTTCTTTAAAACAATGGGTAGTGTATATTAGTATAAATAAATTCTAACAAAAAGTAATAAAATCAGTATATATCTACTGAAAATCAGAGGCAATTTTTAATTGGTTTATCTAAATTGTCAGGAGAGCAAGACTAAAACCTGTAACCTTCCACACTTAAAGGATAACTATTCATCATCTCTTCATATTCACTTAAGGAACCCCCCTAATATTGAAATCTCCAAATTCATCCAGAGCTAGGCATATTATTTATTTCAAAATAACTTTTTTGACATTCTTTTAGTTTTGCTGACCCATAGGACATACAACTTCCCCCTATAGTTCTCATCTATGGGATGCTGCATTGCTTCATCATGACATTGAAGAATATGAAGCACAAAGATCACAATGTGCACACTATATTAAAATATGTTTGCTAGGTCTTACTCACAGTCTTTGAAGGTTCTGTCATCATCAGAATCTGGTCCAGACATGATCTCCAACTGCTAGTCCCACACGTCCTGCAGCAATCCTCCTTCTCTGTCTTCAGCTCTCACATGCTCTGGAGAAGTTCAAAACATCAGTTAAGCTCCCGAAAGGGTGAACATGAAAAGGTTCCCTATTAGCCTTCTCCTCTCTAGCCTCCAGAGCAGTCTGTGGAGCCCCGGGGTTTCTCTTCAGTGGCTGGCCCACCTTTTGTCAAGGGTTGAACTAATTAGCTGTGAGGTTGGTTGTTGCGCTGCACTCCCTTATATTCACACACACTCTCACCACATACACACTCTCACAGCCTGTTGCACACTCCCACTCGACTGAGTCGACTAAGCCCTGGCCCAGGAATGCAGCCCTCTTCTCCATTCATTCACAGCATGCCCCTGCCTTCCCTCACAACACGCTTTACATATGCAGTGCCCAACTCACTGAACAAACATCCAAGATGGACAGCAGACAACTTCTGACTGTTTTATTGACCACTTAAATAGCTATTTAACTTAACAAGGTCCTGAAAAATTGGTGGAAAAACATTAAAATATAATTATAAATCATTCATTTGCAAAGTGACTCTCCGTTATCCTTGTAACAAACAAAGAACCCAAAATTTATATGCACTGTAAAACACCATTTTTCTAAGATATATATAAAACAATATTAAGGGATTGTAGGTTATACAAGAAAATACTATTTCAGCATTTCTACTTTTCATGTTTTTCTAAATTTCACGTTTAAATGAATGTTACTTGCATTTCTTTGTAATTATCTGTGACATTTACTAGCCATTTTTGAGTTAGAATTGCTTGAGTAAATCCTACACCATTTTTTTTTCTTGGACAGCTAAAAATGTTGGGTCGCATAATTAACTTTAAACTTTTAACTTCTGCCAAAATATGAGTCCATTATCCATAATAATGTTTCCTGCAGTAAAACGCTTCATCCATCCCTTTTTGTCGTACCACATCAAAATTATTATGGATAGAAATCACATATTTTAGCAGTGGTTTGAACAGAAGCAATGGTGTGAAGTTAAAAAGTATGGATTTGTTTTTTACATATACACCCAGCTTTTCACAAGACATTAATTGATGGACTGGAGCCATTTGATATTGCGGATTCTGTGATGTTTATCGCTGTTGGAATGCCAAGGTCTGACGGCACCCATTCACTTCAGAGGTTACATCGGTAAGAAAGTGACATAATGCTAAATTTGTTCTGATGAAGAAACAACCTCATCCACATCACAAGTAAAAGTAAATTTTCAGCAAATTTCCATTTTTGGGTGAACTATTCCCTGGAACTATTCCCATCGTCTGTTTGATTACGTCTTTAATGTCCGTGCTCTCTTTTTTTTTCCGTACATTTTTGCCATATGTACATTAACTGACATAGTCACCAACGCTACTACTAAATATATTGTAGAAACTTAATTTTCAGTAAAGCTGCTTTGCAACTATTTGTATCGTGAAAAGCGCTATACAGATAAACTTGAATTGAATTGAATTGAATTATAAAAGTCTATTGTAAAAATGGGAAGTTAGTCCTGAGAACAGCTCTTGTGTCATTTGTTTTTATTATATGCTACTTGGTTTGGTATTTTGTATCTAATGTAATGACATCCAGATATTTTTAGTGTGTCTTGAGAGTCCAAATACTTTTTGAGGCCACTGTGAGTGATTCAATTCCATATATTATTAATAAAATGGCCATGTCATATTCATTTGTTAGCTTTTTGTGGATTCATTGTTAACCCCAATACCAACCCGATACCACTTTTTCCAGTACTCGCCCGATACCGATACTTTTATTTTTGGTACTTGCCGATACCGAATACCGATACCGATATTTTTTATTGCATTTGTAAATTTTTTAAATGTTTGTTACAGAAACCAAAAGAGTATGTATAATTTTAGTTGGTTAAATTCATTTATCAAATAGATACAGTCAAACCAACATTTATTCAGACACCTTCAACATTTCTCACATTATCACCGTTTATTCACTATAGTTTAGAAAATGATAATAAAATATGACAAGAACTCAGAGTTAAACTGTGTCAGAAACAATTCATCTTGATAATGTCAGATAACTTTGATAGAAAGGTAGTAATGGATTACAATCAACCAAAAATTAGACAGCTGTTGGTATGACAGTATTTACACAACTATCAAAACTTAGTCAGGCAACCCTTAGCTAATGACAGCCTGTAGTCTCTGGGATGCCTGTCACCAGCTCATGCAAACCTCAACTTCAGTTGTTTTTCCCAGACTCGGTCTGAATAATTTTTGGACCCAAATTTGTATCAATTTTAATGGTAGTCCACTGTATGAAGAAGACAGTTTACTTTATTTTGCTATCCTCACTTTCATAAATGAACTACAGTGTCCTGCACACACTAATAAAAACATATTGGTGTCTGAATAATTTTTGGTTTTACTGTATATCCTTTGGTTATTTTCACTTAATTATGCCCATTAAAATTTATTTTACACGTTTTTGTTACTTTCACTGTTCTTTTTTTTGCTCTATGGTACATTATCTTTAATTTAATAGCATTAGAGCTGCTCCATTGCAACAGCTCAATACTAATAAGCGCCTTTGCGTATACTGCAGGGGAACCATCGTTATACCACTCTGGCACGTTTTTATTATGTTGATATAGTATTGCTGTGTTTTTATTATGTTGCTTCAGGTATGTATTGCGGTGGTTCATAATTCAAATATCCGGTGAGTGTCGCTAAAGTTTAATGCTCTATCGTGTTGGAAATATGCCCTACACCAAACCCAACCCTAAACCTACCCGATAGTGTTAACAAATGCAAAACTGATATAAAAACACATTTTTTGATGCAACCATGCCATTTTAACTTCCTTATATGCAACTGTTTTGTTGAACCTTAGTAACACGGGAATTGAACCAGAGCTCCTCGCCTCTCAAGTACGTCTCCATACTCCGTGAGCTACCGAACAAACCTGTCGTCTGTTAAAACCCATTCATATGAAGCTGGATATGTGACGCTAACATTAAAAAGTATCAGTTTTGAAATCTCGGAGCATGTTAAAATGGTTTTGAATATATAACATAATATTCCTCAAGTAATTGTGCGAAAATTATGCTTTATTAATCGAAACTCTGTAAATCATACTCTGTGTGAAAATAATTTAAAAGGTGTCGGAGTTTTACTGCCTCTAGTGTTCATTTGGAAACTGCAGTGATATGTACTTATTGGTACGTATTTCGCATCTTGATCTAAATCCCATACATATACTTCATAGTAAACATCCTTAACTCCTTTCTGCTGTCTGTTGTTCTGTTGTTGGTGTTTCTTTGTTTGAATATGGCACTTATCACATGCTGTGTGGTATCGGCTTTTGATATCGGGGCATTTTAACAAGTAGGCCTATGAGTACAGGAGACCAGTATCGGTATCGGTGCATCCCTAGTTTTTTTAGACCATGATGTAATCTAAGTAATGATCCTCCTCAGACCGCACAGTGTAGTCATACTCTAGGAGAAAACATTTCAATTTAGCAGCTCTGAATGCTTGAATGGCTATTGTTCTGTGAACAAATCCAAGTAGCGGACAGCATTCCTCTGAATGGCTCTTTCAGTCTGGTGAACTAAAAGCGTACTTTATTCCCTCTTCTCCACTTAGCATCCATGAGCCTACTTCCTTAATGTTTGAAGCACAATTCACTTTACATAATTGACTAAACCACATTTTTCTCAAGTCTGATGCCCTTTTTTTTTACTTTCTTGTGTCTTTCGTTCTTGGGAATAAGGGCTCCATTCAGAGTCAAGCTCTATTATGAGACTGCCTTGAGAAGAGAGAGAGAGGTGTTTAGCATAAATGACAATCACAGTATCACAGAAAAGGGGCTTCAGCACTGAGACAAACACAGCTTTGGAGCTGAAATGACAAAAACAACAGGAGGAGATATATTTGTTTGCAAGAATTCACAGAACAGTTTAATTGGCTGGATGTTGTTTGTGAAGAACTCCCAACTATTAAACCGTTTTTTTTAACTATTCTCTCTCACTTTTTGGTGATAAATTGCTGCAAGGAATTCACTGGAATGAAAAGACCACCTGGTGTGGGGGACCACTGAGGTCACTGAAAGCTTCAAGCCTGCAGCTGTCAGATCAAAACCCAACTGGGAACTTGAACGTCAATCAAAAAAAAAAAAAGCCTGGGCGGGTTGTCAGGGTTGAATGGCTCTTAAACGTGTGAGTGTGTGTTCATTATTTTACTTATTTGACTCCATTCCTACATCTTTGATGACCATGCTCAGTCTATACAGGAAAAAAGGCCCGCTCACACTACATTTTTCATTCCATTCACGTCCATTCATACACATTTTGCTGCATTCCAAAGTTCCAGTTTGGTAAACTCTGACCTGCAAAATTTGTATCACTTGAAGACGTGTGAATAATATAAGATTGATACATCACAGCGTGACGTCCAGGGTTGGGTGTTACTAAGTAATTAGTTACTGTAATTTAATTACTTTTCCCTTGAAACCGTAAAGTTAGGGATTACTCTTATTTTTTCTGTAATTTAATTACAGTTACTTCTTATGTAATTTACCTTAATACTGTGTATAGACTGTAGAACATTTAAACACAATACAATAGTGGATTTAACATCAAAATGTTAAGTCTGACCTTAAAGTGCATGCTTTTTATGTACCCTTCTCACTTTAAATACTATGGTGAGTTAATAAGAATATTGGTAACACTTTAGTATCCAATTCTCACTATTAACTTGTTATCATGAATATTACTGGGATATTGTCTGTTTATTATTACTTAAAAAGCACATATTAATGTCTTATTCTGCAAGACCTTATTCTAAATCCTTAATCCTACCCAATTCTTAAACTTAACAACTACTTTACTAAGTATAATTAAGCAGTAATTAGGAGTATGTTTTGCGGCAAAAGTCATAGTTAATAGTTAGTTAATAGTGAGAATTGGACCCTAATCTAAAGTGTGACCAGAATAATTTATGTAGTTACTTGAAAGAATTAAAATAACTGTTTCATGTCTATCCTTGTATCATTAACTTGTCAAGGTTGATATAAGATTTAGAAAGTAATTAGTAATAAGTAATGAAATACTTTTTGGAGAGAGTAATTTGTACAGTAATCTAATTAAACTGTTGAAGATGTAATTAGTAACTGTTAATTAATTACTTTTTTAGAGTAACTTACCCAACACTGGTGACATCTTAGCTGAATTAGAAGAACACAAACTTTAAAGCTGCAGCATTTCAAACTTCTTCTTTTTTTAAAGTCGCTTTTTTTTGTACATTTTGGATTTATTATTATTTGTTATATGTTTAATTCAGACGCTGCAGCATGATCTCATATCACAACAGTTGCAGTGTCCAAAGCAGTGTTGCCAACTTAGCACTTGTGTTGCTAAATTTAGCAACTTTTCAGACTACCCTAGCAACTTTTCCTTCCAAAAGCACCTAGCAACAAATTTAGCTATTTTAAAAATGTATTTGTCAACTTTTAGCAACTTGGGATAAAAAGCACATGTTTTCCATCTTAATTACACAAAAAGAGGAAACCAAATATGCCTAGAAGTACACACATCACATGAATTAAGTTAGCTGCTGTTTGCAATTGTTTAATTTAATAATAATTGTTCATTTATGATACACAATGTTAGTAGCTTGTACCTGCGTTTGTTGATCAGTTAGTACACTGTAAGAAAAATATGTAAAAAAAAAAAATAATGGAAAAGGCATGTAATTCAAATCCCAGGACATTAGCCATTACCATTGTAACCCAAAAACACAAAATACAATGCGTAATTTAAAATGCAGGTAAAACAATAACAACCTGTGAAATATCAATAAGGAAAATTCCTTCAAATTAACATTGTAGATTGTGCCCTATTTTTACAGACTTTTCTTAGAATGTAGCATAATGGTATAATCACACTGCTAAAAGATAATGTTCGAATGTTTAGTTGTTACTAGTTTACTAGTAATAAAAACAAAAACTTAAATTGTAATCGTTCAAAAATGTGAGTTTTCAATAATTCAATGGTGTATTTAAATTATTTTTATATTTTATATTATGCATTTATATGATTTTTCAAACAAAATCTAAATTACATGTATAAAATATATTTTTTGATGAGATTTGATGTAGGACAATTTTGCGTCGATTGCGCAAGACGTCACAATGTGATTTAGCAACTTTTAGCAACAAATTGACCTTCATTTAGTAACTTCCCCTGAAAATTAGTTGGCAACAATAACGCAAAGAAATTTAACATGCTTAAAGTGACTGCCCTTTAAAGGGATGCACATAAACATAGGGATGCTGAAAAAAATGTCAAGCTACAAAAAAAAAAAATAAAAACCAAAAAAAAAAAAAAAAAAAAAAAAAAAAAAAAAAAAAAAAAAAAAAAATCCCCAAATATATTATAATATAAGCATCATAGTAAATAGCTCATAAAATTATCCAGCTTTGTTGTCAGCTTTTATGTTCATTGCCTGGTGCAATTTCAGTGAGCCTAAACCATTTACATGCCATTTTAAAAAGACAAATTATTGCTTTAAGGTACGGTCACAATAGCAAAATTTGGCTCACAAAAAAAAAACTATCCATTATCTATTGGCAACAGTGTAGTAGCCAGATATGTATAGATGTCTATGGTAGCAGTGATGTATGAAGCAAAGCAGTAACTTTCAAACCAAGCAAAATTCTTAATCGCGTGGATTCCTTTTGAAATGACTGGATTTTACCCGCGTAAACTGACAGAACAGCAATAGGTGTGATCGCACCTTTACTCTGAAATCAAACTTTGAGTGCACGGAAGCACACTAGCAGAACATTCAGCAGATGAGCCAAGCAGGGTTTGCAGCTTTGTTGACATAACCTGCAGTCTTTCTGAATGAACTGGGCCTTGTTTAAGCCTCCCGCTGTGGGAAATGTAAACGGTGACACATAGCCTGGCACTTACTTTTGATGAAGGTTTTGGTGAGATGCTCTGTTTACTGCTGATCTGAGAACACATTGTGGTGTCACTTGTGATGTATTGAATTGAGGTTGGAAAGAAGACACTGGATCAGTGTGAAAGGGAGCCTCTACCCACAGAAAAACTGTTCATAAAGAACACACAGGTATGTGGCAGGTCTGGCCTGTTATTGCCAAAGTTATAGTGCAATATATACATATGGAGTGCAACCTATTATCTATTATAAATACAGAGAGAGAGAGAGAGAGAGAGAGAGAGAGAGAGAGAGAGAGAGATCAGTGAATGTAACAAAAAAATTATAAATAATTGCTTGCATAAAAGCATAAGCTGGAAGTTTGAGAGCTGTCATAGTCCTTCTTGATGCTAATTAGTTTTTTTAACCATTTAGTTTACAATTTATTAAATATGATCATACTATAGTCTGTTGTTGATTAGTTGATTAGGCAAATGACAAAATTTATGTTACCATTTGTATATTTGTTAAAGCTTGTGAATAAAATATTAGCTGATTGCAATAATTAGTTTAGACAATGATTATGTCTTTTTCACACACACAATCCCAAACAGACCACCTTCCTGTCCATATGCAGCTTTACTGCACTGAGATGCATATGTACTGTATGATTCCTGAACAGCTAATAAATAAATAAATAATTTATTAATTCAAAAAATTATTCATTCATTCATTAGAAGGAAAATTAAAGTAATAATAATAATAATAATAATAATAAACAATAATATGAGATGTCCTCATCATCTTTTTTTATTATTGGATAAGATTTTCTGAAGTGAACATAATAGTAAGCTTAATTCCGTTGTAGAATTGGTTTTGAAGAGATGTGGATTTGAACTAATATTTCATATGTCATGCTCATTTCATACTAATAAATATTAAAATAATGTCCGATTCTTTATCATGGAAGTTAACCATAATACAAAATATTAACAATATAATAGGAATCTGCCAAATAAACATTCTGAAATTATTAATGTAAGGAAACGTAAAACGAGAAACGTTTTTATCCACTTTCATACAAAAGACAGATATGTGTAACATAGTTATTTGTAACTGTTATTTCAGAGCCATACACACCTAAATAATAATACATATGATACATTAACTATTAAAGTCCTTAGAAAAACAGCAAAACAGTTCTGAGCATTCAGGTTGTGATTCCCGCTCCAGTCCAGTGAGTGGCGGTAATGAGACGTACAATGAAGCTGAGGGCAAAATCCAAAACTCAGTTCGCAGTGCCCTCTAGTGTAATAAACTGATTATGAAAAATGCATTTGATCCCTGCAACTGAGATTGCAATTTGCGCTGTTTGTCTTGGTTCGCCCACTTACCTCTCTGGCAATTCGAGCTCACTGTTCCGGTCCGGTCCGGCAGCAAACACATGGAGCAGAGATGGCAGCACACAGCTGGGTGAGTCCATGATCCTGTCAAACGCCGAACAGTTTCTCTCGACGAGTAAAACAAAGACACTCTGCCCTTTATACAAAGACAAGCAGCAAACTAATAATAACACATGCAGTCATTCAGGTGCTGAGCGACGAGTCTCCTTATGATTATACAGTACGGTGCCTGTTTGTTTATTATTGTTTCCGTGCATAAATAATATATTGACGGTAATCTGTTGGAGACTCGCTATATTAAGCTGAGAGGATTCAGAAATGAACTGGTTTAATCCAGTTGTCTGGTCTCTTAGTAGTCGGTCAACATCTTGATTATTATCTCATCATCTTCTTTAAAATATATTGTCTACTATAATGTTATTAGGATGTGTTAGCTAGTCTTATAAGCACAAGTCAGTTATGTGAATCATTTAACCACAATATTTAAAGTGAATAGAAAGGAAATAAGTTTTCAACCTGTTCCTTTTCCCTCAGGGAGAAATTAAGATTGAAACTGCTTAGAAATGGCTCCCAGAAAACCCAGAGTGCACATATTAGGCATTGTGTTGTATGCTGTTTTATCACGACAGGATATCTGCGTCCCATCCTGACAAAAAGGACTGTGATGAGTGCCAGTTCCTGATTGGACATGTGGAGTATTAGGTAAGATCCAATTTAGGAGACACTGCTTCAGACACACTGCCCTGCCTTAGACAAACAGGATTTGAACCCTGGGGTCAAGGACTCTCCATAGCCAGAGGAGACAATTCTTCAGTGTTATTATCGGAAATGGCTAATAATAGATGACAAGAACGCCAGAGTGTTCTTTTGGCGGAGTCGTCTTGTGTAGCAGCTACAGCTGGAGAAGACAGCCGTCCTTGACTTTGGTAAAATATGTTTCAGATGTTTATGTTGGGAGATGATATAGAGTTAGTTTGCAGTAGTGGGACAGTTTTAAATATCTGCATTGACATTCAAGGCCAGATTTAAATGCATAGATGTTTAATGACCATGCCAATAATTTAATTTCAGGTAAATCATGATTCCCATAACTGAGCTGCGCTACTTTGTGGATACGCAACCTACGTATCGCATCCTAAAGCCATGGTGGGACGTGTTCACAGACTATTTATCGGTGGTAATGCTGATGATCGCAGTATTCGGGGGCACGCTTCAGGTCACGCAGGACAAGATGATCTGCCTGCCCTGCAAATGGGTAGTTAACAAGACCTGTAGAAAGTATTTCAATGCCACATTTTCTGTGCCCTTGACCCTTGAGCCTCAAGGAATCCAGTACGATCTCGATCGCCACCAGTACAACTATGTCGATGCTGTGTGCTATGAAAACAAGCTTCACTGGTTCGCTAAGTATTTCCCATATTTGGTGCTGCTGCATACGCTCATCTTTCTGGCTTGCAGCAACTTCTGGTTCAAGTTCCCTTGGACAAGCTCTAAACTGGAACATTTTGTGTCTATCCTACTGAAATGTTTTGACTCGCCTTGGACCACAAGAGCTCTGTCTGAAACCGTCGTGGAGGAGAGCGACCCCAAAGCTCTGGTGAAAATGAACGGCTCCTTCGATAAGAAGGCTTCGTATGTGAGTGAAGATGTTGAGGCGCGTGTTCCCATGCTGTCGACGACCAGATCTCGTATAGAGCAAGGAATCGTGGACCACTCTGAGACTGGTGTCCTGGACAAAAAGGAAGGTGAACAAGCGAAGGCATTGTTTGAGAAGGTGAAGAAGTTTCGGACTCACGTTGAAGAAGGCGATATAGTTTACCGACTCTACATCCGACAGACTATCATCAAAGTTGTTAAGTTTATTCTTATTATCTGCTACACTGGCTACTATGTCAACAATATTCAGTTCAACGTCGACTGCAACGTGGACATCGAGAGTCTCACTGGTTATCGCATGTACAACTGTGCCCATCCCTTGGCCACTCTCTTCAAGATCTTAGCCTGCTTCTACATTAGTCTAGTTATCGTGTACGGGATGATCTGTGTGTACACCCTCAGCTGGATGCTACGACGCTCTCTCAAGAAGTACTCGTTTGAGTCCATCCGAGAGGAGAGCAGCTACAGCGACATCCCAGATGTGAAAAACGACTTCGCCTTCATGCTGCATATGATTGACCAGTACGACCCCCTGTATTCCAAGCGGTTTGCGGTGTTCCTCTCGGAGGTGAGCGAGAACAAACTTCGCCAGCTGAACCTCAACAACGAATGGACTTTGGAAAAGCTTCGGCAGAGGATCACCAAAAACTCCCTAGAGAAGCTGGAGCTCCACCTGTTCATGCTCAGTGGGATTCCAGACACGGTCTTTGACTTGGTGGAGTTGGAAGTCCTGAAGCTTGAGCTCATCCCTGATGTCACCATCCCACCAATCATTGCCCAGCTTACTAACCTCAGAGAGATGTGGCTGTACCACACACCAGCCAAAATAGAAGCTCCAGCTCTTGCGTTTCTGAGAGAGCACCTGAAATCGTTGCACATCAAGTTCACTGACATAAAGGAGATTCCTCTGTGGATCTACAGCTTGAAGAACTTAAGCGAGTTGCACCTTACTGGGAACCTTAGTGCTGACAACAATCGCTACATCGTCATCGACGGTTTGCGAGAGCTGAAGCGACTGAAGGTTTTGAGACTGAAAAGTAACCTTACAAAGCTGCCTCAGGTGGTCACGGATGTTGGAATGCACCTCCAGAAGTTGTCCATCAACAACGAAGGCACCAAGTTGATGGTGCTCAACAGCTTAAAGAAGATGGTGAACCTATCCGAGCTGGAGCTTGTCCGCTGTGATCTGGAGCGCATACCTCATTCCATCTTCAGCCTGCACAATTTGCAGGAGATCGATCTTAAGGACAACAACCTGAAAACCATTGAGGAGATCATTAGTTTTCAGCATCTTCATCGACTTGTTTGTCTAAAGTTGTGGTATAATCAGATTGCATACATACCTATTCAGTTAGGTAATTTGGTCAACCTGGAGCGCCTCTATTTGAACCGCAATAAGATTGAGAAGATACCACATCAGCTCTTCTTCTGCCGGAAGCTGAGGTTTCTTGATCTGAGCCATAACAATCTGACTGACATCCCATCAGAAATAGGAACTCTACAGAACCTTCAGTCCCTTGCTGTAACTGCCAATAGGGTAAGTCAGGTTCAGGATGAATGTAGTTTTGAGTTTTAATTGTATTTTTTATTTCTGTTTTGCTTTTAAATTTTTTGTTTGATTATTTTATTTATTTTTATTTTTTAAAATTGTCTAGTTTTGGTACTTTGGGGCTGTTATTATTATTACTATTTGATTATTTTATATTTAGGGCTGCCAATGTTCGTTCTCTACCTGGTATCATCAATGTTTAACCGTGTTGAATTTCTCAGCGTTCAAATTGTATTTAGTATTTTCATATATAATGCCGTTTTCATGTTTTAATTACAACATACCATGTATCAAAACAAAAAATCATATTAATTTGTGGACATATTTTTATTTTGGAGTCATGAAAATATTTTAGCTTAGTTTCTAATTTAATTTAAATTAGCAATAATAATTTTTTTATAGCTGTTGTTTTAGTTGTAATTGCCACTGATGCAGATTTTGTTGTTGTTTACTCTTTCATGCATGATAATCAATTTATTTTTATTATTTTACTAGTTAGCAATAGATAATAAATAATACAACTGGTTCAAGAAAAAGTGCTACTGCTCTTATGATGAGATGCAGGT
The DNA here is from genome assembly GCA_018155175.1 of Sinocyclocheilus anophthalmus. Lineage (NCBI taxonomy): Eukaryota > Metazoa > Chordata > Actinopteri > Cypriniformes > Cyprinidae > Sinocyclocheilus > Sinocyclocheilus anophthalmus. Next base: position 31,786 of record JADLZN010002002.1, on the reverse strand, counting down.
AGTACATTCTTTGTAAATCCCGTTAAATTAATGTGAGTAATGTTGATTGTACTTTCACTCAACTTGGTTTTCTGATCTCTGTCCACTCTCTGCTTTTATTGTTCCTCATAGATTGAGGCACTCCCCCCGGAGTTGTTTCAGTGTAAGAAATTGCAAACACTGAACCTCGGAAACAACTGCCTACAGTCCCTACCATCACGGTTTGGGGAGCTCACCAGTCTGACACAGCTGGAGCTGAGGGGAAACAGGCTGGAAGGCCTTCCTGTAGAACTTGGGGAGTGCAGATTGCTGAAGAGGAGCGCTCTAATTGTAGAGGACAATATTTTCAATACTTTACCTTCAGAGGTCAAAGAGCAGCTGTTGAGAACTGACAAAGAGGCTTCTTGAAGCAGATGCATGAACCTGAGAGCACTTGCCTATGTGAAGATTTTAAACAGCGTGAGTTAAATCCAGATAATAGAAAATGATACATGTTTGTTAAATATTTCAGGGTTCATTAAAATGTTTCCTGAAAGACAAAAGTATTTCACATTATGGCATGTCGTGTTTTATTATAACAGACAGCCATGGCATTTCTGTTGATAGACACTGAAGAGTGAGCAGATCAAATTTTACATCAGGATTAAGGTGCTGTTCGTTTTTGCCTTAATATACACAACACTATTTAGTTATTGTATTTTATGATAAACATTAGGACTACATTTTATACCAGTGTTACTGTGTAAGTGTCTGTGAAATCACTCTCCTATTCTATACTATTGCCTCTTCTTAAACCCATGTATCTGTATGGTTGAAGACTTCAAGTTCAATCCAATTAGGGTTTACCGTTTTTACAGTTTACTGCTAAAATACCACTTGTTTATTTGAAATTGTTGGGCAGAGCTGTTCAAATTGCTCCTCATTAATATGTGAATAAATGACGTTTGTTTATATAATCCCTAAATGTTACCCAACACAATATTATGCTGTACAGTCTTTTTAACATAGTGATCATGCAAGTCATCTGTTGCATGAATTATTTTCCTTTTTAAAGATTCAGAAAGATGCATAATTCAATATTCATTCACTTTTACAGTCTACAGTCATCTTAAAATCCTTGTCTTTATCGGAAGTTTAATAATGCGTGTTTTCTGAGTATTTATGATTGCACAAATCATTTTTGATGTGTGCATGTTTGCAGTATTTATTTAGTTGATGCAAAAACGAAGGCTAAGTACTTTTACAAAATATAGATAGTGATGTCTGTATCACTATCTACATGTATTTATTTTGTATAAATGCATATTAGTATTATTACTGTATTAGTATTATCAATATTACTTTTTCAAAAGAAGTTAGAAAAAGCCTTGTTTATATTACACCTTACAAATGCAGCACCTTGTTTTCACCTGTCTGCTCACTTTGAAATGCCTTAATGAATTATCAATGAATAATTTCTAATGAACAGTTCACCCTCTGTAAAGGTAGATTATCCATTGTATTCAGTTGACAGACATGTAAACATTCACAGGGAAGTAGACCAGTACCCTCGACTTTGCACTAAATGTTTTCTGTTCCAGTTACACTCATGTCATGTTGTTCTCGTGACAGTGCACCACTAAGAAGACAATCAGACATTTAGTAAAGTGTTATGTGTGTGTGCAATGCAGTTTTGACATTGGTTGAATTATAACTTTTGAGTGTGTGATGCAGGTTAATACTTAATGTTTCTTGTTTGCTTTGTGTAGGATTAACAGCTATTTTATCTCACCATTGTAATAGCCATATTCAATTTGTTGATATGTTAACAAACTTGTTACTGTTGATCGGTTATTGAACATAGCTTGCATGTTTACCTCAAGTATGAAACAGTGAAGGATTTTTAGAAGAAAGCTTGTTTGTTTGATTCGTCCTTGTATGTATGTATATATATATATATATACACACATTGGAAACTAAGCTAATAGAATTTCAGAAGTTACTCAGGTAAGTGCCATTCAACTTTGTACATCTAAAGCTTGTCAGACTTTTTTAATGTCAGTGTTATTTTTTAACTAATATTACAATGTTTCCAGTGTTCACATGTTTGTAACCATTTGATATATTTATGGTTGACGACTTGATTATTTGTATTATTGTACTATTGTTTCCTTTTTTGTTTGTTTGTTTTGCAAAGTAAATGTAAAATAGAAATTAAGTATATGCTACAAAATGTATCAAGCCATACAGAGTGAATAAATCAAAACCACTGGAAGTAGTTTAGTAATTGTCGAATATTTTTATAATGAATACGTTATTTTTATAAAGAATAACTGGATTTTAGTTTGTCCGCTTTATATGCTGTTGTAAACACTACAGTAGTAACGGGTTACTTAAAATATTTACTAGGCATTATTATAATTATCGTTACTGTTGTTAAAACTGCTCTTATTTATGCACAGACTGAGAAAAGGCCATTTTTAAAAGCTAAATGGGAACCAATGTTTTATCGTCATTCAGTTGCGTCTGACATTATTCAGTGAAACACTGAACTGTAGTATGTTTTAGAAGATGGTAAGATTGCTCTTTAATTCCCTATGAATGCTGACCTTTGCGAGAACACATTTTTTTTACCTTTTTAGTTTGGGTTATATACTGTATTGTATAGAGTACATTAGTTTAACGTTTTATCTGTTTTATGTTAGTATTTGTGGTGGACTACTCTGGCCAAATAACAGTTAGAAAAACATTTGATATTCTGTATTAGTCTTTGAGCAGTATGAAATAATTATTTGCATTCTAAATTGGTAATTATTGATCTTATATTAATAATTATTTCAATGATTATGTAATTCTACTTTATTAATGAGCTGAACTCATTATCTCACTTATCTCGCAGGCTGTCACACTGCACACAGACCTTGGTGATATCAAAATAGAGTTGTTTTGTGAGAAGGCCCCGAAAAGCTGTGAAGACACCTGTTTCCAACACACAGACACCTATCTTGAATAGGTGATATCATTTTTTTCTATATGTTAATTCTCTTTTTTCCCCCTCAGAATTGTATTGTACTGTGCGCTAGTGGGTTTTACAATGGATGTGTTTTTCATTGAAACATAAAGGGCTTTATGGTCCAGACTGGAGACCCAACAGGTAACTGATAATGGATTTCTTTTCTTACCTCTAACCCAAGTCTCAGCTTTAGTTTTTAAGCTTGTAAAATGAGTGAATGCAGTTTTTTTTTAACCATTTTCGGTCAAGGTTTATTTGGTTGAATTATTTAAATTGTTTCTCCCGCAGGTACAGGCAAAGGAGGGACCAGTATTTGGGGAAGAAAGTTTGAAGATGAATTCAGTGACCATCTGAATGTTTGATATTAAAGTAATTTAATGTTAAGTGTTTTTGTGTGTGTGTGGGGGGGGGGGGGGGCTATCATTAATCATCTAGTCTGAGCAAACATCCACAGTATCCGGCACTGTGGTTAATCATGTCTGGACCAGACTGACTTGCAATGCAATTTGAACATTTTTTTAGTCTGATCTAACTTAATCTCCCTTTTAATGTCTGTCTTATGTAGCACAATGTGGTGTGGTGGCCATGGCCAATAATGGACCAGACACAAATGCATCACAGTTCTACTTCACATATGCAAAACAGCCTCACCTGGACATGAAGTACACTGTTTTTGGAAAGTATGTTTTTTTTTGTTTATGATCTTTTGCTAGTGTGTTTTATTTATGTATTTATTTTGACTTTTTTTTCAGTTTCATGCTGTTTCATAAATTTGTGCACACTGACTTCCCTCTGTTTTCCCTATAATCTTTTACATTGGGTTTTAAATGTATGGTATTTTAATAAAAAAATAAGCCATTGTACTTAAATATTTTCACTGAATTGATAGAATTTCTCCTTGTTTTCCTAAGTGGTTTCTATATAATTTGTCATTGTCTTTGTATGAACTACGATTTTGAAAGGCAAAAATTAGGACTACAATTTTGAAATCGTTGTGACGCTAGTGACCCGGATATTTAGATAAACACTATCAAAGTCACTTTTAATGAAATCCGCAACAATAGGTCTGATAATAAAAATACAGATATACTCTGGCACGAGAAACTGTACAATGCGATTCATATTTTACAGACTTAATTTAGAAATAAAGTAACGGACTGAACCCTTGTGATGTTTTGTAAGTTGCCTTATTGCTCTTATTGTACGTACACAGTGACGTAACTAACGGGTTCTGTTGCACGTGAGCGAAAGGAAAAATAAAAGCCGGGGTCACTCAAGAGCTGTGAGTATCCTATGACTCGAAATGGCAACTCCAGATGCGTTCAAAGTAGGTTGAGCCCACTGATCTATAATAGTGAATTGATTCTATAGATAAGTGGTTGAGCCCCGCTTTTACACTCCCAGAATTTCAAAATGCCTGAGTGCACATAAACCTCAATCGCATCGATATACTGTTTGCGTTTGAATTTCACACTAAACTTTGATTTTAAACATGATGATTTGGCGTTTTAGGTCGGCTCTTTAAAGGGCAAAGTGGCGCTGATCACCGGCGCGAGTTCAGGGATAGGAGCGGGCGCAGCGGTGCTGTTCTCCAGGCTGGGCGCACAGCTGGCGCTTAATGGACGCGATGTGGACAACCTCACCAAAGTCGCCGAAGAGTGCGAAGCTTGTGGGGCAGTTAAAGTAAAACTCACTGGAATCTCTTCAGACTGTTAAATACCGTCTCAATGATGCTAATAGGCTTTAATGATTCACATATAAATGCTCATCTCCCTATGGCTCCTGTCCAACGTGTTTAGCCCTTATTAGTGCCAGGAGACTTAACAGATGAGGACACTGTGAAGAGGACAGTGGAAGAGGTCATCGCTCACTTTGGGAAGCTGGATGTCCTCATCAACAGTGCAGGAATCCTCGCCATGGGCAGTATAGAGACAACAGACATGGCCCAGTATGACAAGGTCATGTCTGTCAATGTCAGGTAAAATATTATTTAACTTCGGGAATGTGCACTGGATTCAATAAATCAGGGGTTTTCAATCATTTAGATGCTGCAGACCCCCACATATGATCATCCTGCTATGAGGTACTCCCATCCCACAACATAAAATCTAAACATTTATGTAGTTTCTTGATAATTATCTATAAATATGAAATATTATATATATATACGGTTCATATAATAATATTTATAAAACGTTACATTATTATATTTTCTACTATTGTAGACTGAACTGGGGTATTATTTATCTACTCATTTATTATTTTGATCTAATTTTAATTTCCTTATCATTATTTTTTTCCCCTAAACTTTTTCATGGATCCTATAGCACGCCCTTGCGCCCCGCTGGGTGCAATAGATAATAGTTGAAAGATGTGGGTATTTGACTTTATAAGGACAGGTAAACAACATTTGACATGTTTTCTTCCCTTTCAGATCAGTATATCATCTCACTCATCTCTGTGTGCCTCATCTCATCAACACGAAAGGCTCAATTGTGAATGTGTCCAGTGTGAATGGGCAACGATCAGTGAGTTTGATGAGTTTATACATCAGTACCAAATGAACCATGAAATATATCAATATAAAAGAATTGCTCATTGTTTTATTCTTGTAGGCCCTGATTGATCTTAAACATTTTCTGTCCATTATAGTTTCCTGGTGTACTTGCCTACTGCATGTCCAAATCAGCCATCGACCAGTTCACACGCTGTGTTGCTCTTGGTAAGGTATCTCTATAATATCTCTATGATATCTAGAATAATATTTACAGGAGACTATTACGAGCTATTTGTCTTGAGTCAAAAGTTTGGCATGTTTCCTTTTACGTTTTTGCCGTTTCATTTGTTTTGAACTGTTTCTAGGCTGTTTAATTGCAGATTCCATTGTAATTCCAATTTACCCTATATGCTGTTACCTGTGACAGCATTCTCTTAGAGCATTAATGGCTGAAATGATGAATAGATTTTTTTGCAAATTTTATGTCCATTTACAGAAATTGACTTTCAATAATAAACTTGCCCTGAAAAATACACCCAAGTAAAAAGTGTGACAACTAGCCCAGGTCTCCTCTACTAGTTGATGCAAAGGGCTTGGGTATTACTACTCTACAAACAAGTGTTTTCTCATCTCATCTTAATTGTAGAGTTGGCATCAAAGCAAGTACGTGTCAACTCAGTTTGGTAAGTTTCATTCTGTTGTTTTACATTTTACGGGCCATAGAATTGTTACACTGAGGTAATACAAATGCTTTGTCTTAACAGCCCAGGAGTCATTATAACAGAGGTTCACAAGCGTGCAGGACTTGATGAGGACCAGTATGCTCAGGTGATGAGTTAAGACCAAATGCTTTATCTAATTTGACTCTAATGCATGCTTCTAAATAACACGCCATGTGTTTTGTGCTTTGCTCCAGTTCCTTGAGAAGTGCAAGGTGACTCATGCTCTCGGCAGACCAGGTGAAGTAGAGGAAGTAGCTCATGCTATCGCCTTCCTGGCATCTGATGCAGCAACATTTATAACAGGTGTCAATCTTCCAGTGGACGGAGGTCGACACTCGCCCCCCCTCCCAACCCCCCCACAGCTGTACACACCCCCCCCCCGGTAATGCTTGCGCCAATGCGACAGCTTCGGTCAACCGTATGGGTCATAAAAGCAAAGCACCCCTCCCCCCCCCACCGTGGAATCGATCTGAATGTTGAAATCCTTAATGTATTAGCATGTTGATTTGATGTGATCTTTTATTTTTTCATAGCATAATGAATATTAACAGAAAGAAGTGCACATTTCATGCAGTATTTGCAATTATTTATTAGTGAGTCAGCAATTTTCTCTAAATTCTGGCATGTTTACACAGATGGAAATGTGGAAACATTTATTACAGACCAAGAGTTGCGCAATAGTGTTCAAATACAGCTGGAAGTTATACATTAGCATTCAAAACTGAAATATGGTCTGATCAGATATACTTTAACAATATATTTTAATCTTTACAAAAGATATGACAGCCAAATGATGCCACAGCAGCATTCAAAATCAACTTAATACATCTCCCTTGAACTGCAATATGAAAAAAAAGAAAATGACATTAAACCTGACTTTGACTGAACATTTATCTATCAATCAGCGGACACTTCATTTAGTTCTTGTAATTTAGTGTATTAATTTACAGCAGTGGTTCTCAACCTTTTTTAACTCCAATCCACTCTTGTCAAGAATTTATGTACCTATAAATTATGTACCTCTGGTCTTTAAAAATAAACTTAAAAACGTAATGAGTTTCATGTTGTAAATTATTATTTTTGTGTTTTGTAAAATTTTAATTAAGATAAACTTAATACAACTACATTAAAAATATTTTAACACCTAAAGCCCATTCACACCAAGACCGATAACTGTAAAGATAACCGTAATGATAACTATATGTGTCCACATCAGTGTACAATAATGTAATGTTTATTATAAACACGTGCTGCAGTTCTGTCATCGACTGCTTTACATGGCTCTTTAAAACTGATTGGATTCTGATTGGCTGTCAATGTTTTTAATTGTAAAAAAAAAAAAAAAGTGATTCCGACAATATTGTTCCAATGTGCTGTAATTGTTATGTAGAGGTGTGGACTTATTTATTTCTTTACATTGAGAATGATTTTTGAAACTATATCTTTCATCATTATTTTTATAATTATCGTCCTGCAGTGTGATTCTCCCTGGGCATCTCAATGGGGCCCCCCCACCCCCCTAGTGCACCCTGACCTCCTGGTTGAGAACCACTTTTATACAGAATTGTGACTTCAAGACAAATTGTGTCTACATCATGTATATTAATATAATTTATTTAGACGTTAATATGAATTTATAGTCCTTCAATCAAACTGCCTTCATTGGCATTATCAAAACTGTTTTTTCCATGGATCTGCTTCAGGTGTTTACGGAGAACTGGTTTATGTGCAAACACCATGTCGCAGTAATTACATCGGTGTGGTTTGTCCCCACTGTGAAGGTTCAGGTGGTCTAGCAGCGAACACTTCTGAGTAAAAGTCTTTCCACATATCTTACACTGGAAGGGTTTGATGCCAGCGTGGACACGCATGTGCCGGTGTAGGTTTCCTTTCTGGGTAAATGTTTTTCCACACAGGAGGCACATAAACAGCTTGTGCATCTTCAGATGGTTGGCGTAGTTCTCCAGCTGACGGAACACGCGAGCACATTTAGGGCACTGGTGGTACCACTGCATACCCTTATCGGCATTCCTTGAGCATCCCCAAAGATTCCCTTTCCCGGGGCCGCTGGGTCCAGGTGGGGACAGCGAATATTCAGCTGCTGGGTTGATGGCGATTTCTGCAGGTCGGGTTTCCACTGTGGAGTTTATCAGGGAGTGCTGTGGCTCTGGTGAGCGCAGTGTTGGCGAGCGACTTGAGCGACGCTGGAAGTTATCAGGCATTCGCTCATCTATTGACTCTACCTTAACGATGCTAATGGGACTTTCCTCTCCTCTGCTGTTGCTCTGAGAGTTTCTAAACACAGGTGGAGACTTGGGCTGTATGATCACAACATCATCATCATCAATGTCATCTTCGCCATCATTGTCCACCTCATCCTCTTCATCACATACCGTCTCCACAGCTGGTTGGCCACGCTGTGCGTTGAAGTCCGATGGCTGTCGGGATGATGCACGCTCGTCTTTGACCTCATGTGGTTTTATGAATTTATTCAGAGCTTCGGTGCACTGCTCTACAATGTGACCCATTTGGAGGAAACTAGCAACTGTTAAATAGTGTACTAATTCCAGCTCTGGAAACTCCAGTGTCCCAGTGTAGCAGGACAGAAGAAGCTTCTGTCCAACTTCTGCATCCTGCTGTGTAGATATCTGTACTTCATGTGAGTCCTGAAGGACAAACTGGTCTCTAAGGAAAGGGGAGCCAGCGGCAAAGACCACTTTGTGTCCAGGCACTTCCAAGTCATTGATGTGGACCACAACATCACAGAAACGTCTGTCTCGACGAAGAACATCCATCTTTTGAAGCATGGAGTCCCCGAATGTGGGAAAGTCGAACTGCAGTATCACCCCGTCCTGAGCCATGGTGCACTATTAAATACACACAACATAACAGATTTCAACTTAGTATAACCATGTCATATATGCCTATCTGTAATTGGCTATAGTTTCCAAACACACGTGTTTAGCTAAAAGGTTTAAAAGGCACATAATTATAATGATATTTAGATGTAGATGCTGGTCTATATTTTCTGATAGCACAAATGTTTTAAGTGTGCACGATGGTGTCAAGTACAGGCCTGGAAACTGTACAGAGCTAAACCAGAAACACTGGATGGACGACTGTAAAGAATAGAGAAAAAGACACACCGTCACAGGAATGAGGTGAATATAAGTGTTTATTTAAAATATGAATACCTGCAGCAATTTGCTTTATTTTCTGTCTGGGTGTTTTGTTGTCCTGGGATGAGCATACAGCGCCTGTGTGTTTAGTGTGTGGCTTGAGACGGAAAAGGATGTGCCCACTTTCCTGATTGGTCGGCGAAATTTAAAGGGGCAGGACACAATTACAGGTGGCTAATTGTGAAAACCCTTCGTGTCGTCTGTATAAAGTCTATTCTTAACGGCAGAAAGAAAGATTTATTCACAGTTAGACCGTACAATAAAAAAGGTCATCCAGCATATGCAGTTTTTTTGGAACCATTTAATATTGCAATAGTACATTTTATTGTTGTTGTATATAGTATGATTATAATTTTTATTTAGACTTTTATTGTTTCAGTACAGTTAACAGTTTTATTTATTTATGTTTTGTGTGGAAGCCACTTGAATATTTTACACTGAAATTGAAATGTACTATTGCTTTAGTAGTAGTAGTAGTATTTGTTGTTGTATTTCTTGCTCTTTAAAGAAGGCGTTCAAGGTTTCATATTACTTATGACTTTTATGACTATTCACTTTTCCATTCATGCTGTCTTTGTGGAAAAACCACTTGTATATACAAAGTCATAATAGTATTTTCATATTATTAGTATTATTATTAGAATTGGGAATATGTCCAAAATAAATGATTTAAAAATAAACCCTGTCAAGAAACGGAAAGGTTGACTGTCTCATAGGTTTATTGAATCATGATAGCCATATATTGCTATCCAGATTAATACTACATTAAAATAATAATAACACTAATATACTGTGCAATTGGAATCTATGTAAAGTAATATGATATATCGTATACTATATATATAATTACATATAATAATACATGTAAATTATTATTAATTCTAGCGTGCAACTAAGGCTGTCAACGTGCACGTTTCTATTCTTGCTGTTTTTTGTGGAACCCACGTGAATATGAAAAAAGTACATAACGATGATGATAAAGATGATGCTCTTAAACAAAACATCAGGATAAAAGTATACAATTTCCAGTTTTCAAGTTGTCTAATAGGAGTCTCACTGTGTGTGCTAAAGTAAAATACCTTGGACATTTCATCACTGAACGCATGACAGACGATGAGGATATTGAAAGGCAACGTCGTATGATGTATATGCAGGTGAATATACTTTTACGTAAGTTTAGTTTCTGTTCAGATGAGGTGAAGGTGTCACTTTTTTAAAGCATATTGTACAACACTTTATACTGCTCATCTGTGGTTCAGCTATAGAACATCTAGTTTACAGAAGCTGCAAGTAGCTTATAATGATGCAATGAGAATTTTATTAAAGAGACCTAGATGGCATAGTGCAAGTGAAATGTTTGTGAGTGCAAGAGTAATCACTTTTAAAGCACTGTTACGAAATCTTATGTATAGATTTATCTGCCGGCTAAATGCTTCAAAAAATGAGATTATTGTGGGTCTATCAAATATAAGGGTTAGTACTACACGGTATCAGTCAAAGCTGTGGAGACATTGGTATTGTATTTTGTAAGTTTTTATTGTGGTGGTAGATGCTGTGGGTTGTATATGTTGTCCTATTGTCTTTTTTTTCTTTGGACCTTGAGTCTGTAATAAAGATTGATTATGATTCAAACCACTTTGCGTACGTCTTGCCACAAGGAGGAAGTGTTGTACAAAGGAAGCGAGTAATGCAATTTTATTTTTAAGATATATTGATAATCGTCTGTTAAGTAAATTATACATTTACAGTGCAGCAGTATTTGAGATTGTTGTTATGGGGCTTTTGACATGTAAAAACAAATAGTTTTGAGAGATTTCTACTGAATGGAAGGATCACGATATTGAATACACTGTAGCAGCTGAAGACAGAAACCCTCTTCATTTGCCAAAGGCAGTGGTAGACACCATATCACTTTTATTGTCAGTAATATAGCCCAATAGGCAGCAGCTTGTAATGACATTTGTTACAATAATAATGATTGTGGTTCACAAACAATGGTAAGGCAGAAAAAATCAACTGATGTTTCATAAGTCACTTATTATGGATAACAGAAACCAAACAAGAGTCTGTGGCCAATCAGTCTAAAGTTTATTGTAAATGCTTCATTGTATGTATCAGTATGTTTACTCATCCGCACAATGGTTTAGATGGGATAATACACAGGGGGTTAAAGCTGAGCTGGGACTCTACACCTTTATTTGTCAGATGTGCACTCCACATCCATAATCATCAAAAAGACAATGACAAAAAAAAAGTGAATTTTGAATGCCCCATATTGAAAACTGCATAATTGAATGTGGTTTTTGGAGCTCTCATCCAAACGAAAACGTGTCACATTTTCATTATATGAGCTAATTGTCTATAGATATGGTTAGTAGATAAAATTCTACATATAAAAATTATGAATTCGGACATTTCATTCAGTATTTTGGATGTAGTATAGTGTTTCATTCAGCACTGAGAATGAAAAATAAATTCTGATTTTCAAGTAACAGATATATAAATCTGACCTGTGTAAGATTGCTAGAATTTACTGAAAGTCTGTTTAAGTGCTTAAATAGTTTTATACCTGGCAATAATAGTGGAATCTATCAGAGCAAACCAAAGTAAAGGCTCTTGTTTACAAGGACCGTGATGGGCTGGGACTGTAGTAGTTGTTTCACCCAGAAAGCCTCACAAAAGCAAGACATCTGACACTACAGAGGTTTGGTGTCAGGGGTTTTTCAGTCATCGTTCTCAAAGTGAGGCTGTCTTGATTTCGTCCTTTGGCTCGGTTTCTCACACTGTGACCAGACAGGTTCAAATCCCCATCCACAGCTACATATCATTTTTCTACCACCGTCCCTAAAACTAGTAGGCCTACTTTATTCAGGAAATCAGCTAGTATCGTATGTATTTAGTTTCACTGTGTGACTTTCGGTCTGTGCTACTCTTAAATGACCCGCTCTATTGCGACTCGCCTTACAGAATCAGACCTAAAGAAAGTGAAGAAGATATAATATCAGTGAAAAGACATGCAAGACATTCAAATAATTATGAGAGAATGTGAAGATGTAAAGTCTTATAATCCTATAAATGATGAAAAAGAGCTGGTAGAAAAAAATCAAGACCGCTGACACGTCACTACTTTGTAATATCTGACATGTTTATTCAATGTGTAGCGAAATGATGAACAGATCACTGAGAATAGTCTTGTGATAAGTGTACCCACTGATAAAGCACAAGAATACAGGTGTCACTTGTGAGCCAGACTCACTTTTTTCGTTCTTCAATCTGTTCAACTTCACTGGATTCATCCACCACCTTTCCATTTACCATGGTCTGGGTGACCACCTTCACAATCTTCCTGGTTCTCACTTCAGGTTCTTCTACAAAAGGCAGGAAAAAAATGCTATTTCTCAAAGAGAATGTATGCAAGTTCAGTGTTTTAAATGTATACATGTTACTGCAGGTGCTCAAATGCTCTTTTTAGGAGATCACTTCACTATAACTAATTTGTCTAGTTGTTGGCAACTACAATATAAGTAAACTTAATGATACTGTTGTAGGGCTAGTTGTAGCTCTTTTTACTCCAGTGAACATTTCTCAGGTGGCTTTATTTTTGAAAATAATGCAAACCTTAAAATGTTTTAAACATTTCCACCATTATCACCCAGGAAAAATACGTCAAGTTCAGATTAGCAGAGAGCAAACTAGTCCCTACAAGGGAAACCAACCATTTAAAACAGTGTCAGCAAATTAACACAATGATATAGATATATATTGGGATATATATATATAAAGATATATATATATTATATATAATATATATATATATAAATATATCGTGAGGTACGGAAATGTATCGGACACCTAATATTTCAATCTTGGTTATATGCAGCCATTTGCTAAAATCATTTTTTTTTTTTTTCCTCATTAATGTACACGCATCACCCCATATTGACAGAAAAACACAAGAGTTGTTGACATTTTTGCAGATTTATTATAAAAGAATAACTGAAATATCACATGGTCGTAAGTATTCAGACCCTTTGCTGGGACACTCATATATTTAACTCAGGTGCTGTCCATTTCTTCTGATCATCCGTGAGATGGTTCTACACCTTCATTTGAATCCAACTGTGTTTGATTATACTGATTGGACTATATAAAAAAAGCCACACACCTGTCTATATAAGAACTTACAGCTCACAGTGCATGTCAGAGAAAATGAGAATCATAAGGTCAAAGGAACTGCCCGAAGAGCTCACAGACAGAATTGTGGCAAGGCACAGATCTGGCAAGGTTACAAAAAAATTTCTGCTGCAACTTAAGGTTCCTAAGAGCACAGTGACCTCCATAATCCATAAATGGAAGACGTTTGGGACGACCAAGAACCCTTAGAGCTGGCCGTCCGGCCAAACTGAGCTATCGGGGGATTAGAGCCTTGGTGAGAGAGGTAAAGAACACTGTGGCTGAGCTCCAGAGATGCAGTCGGGCGAGGGGAGAAAGTTGTAGAAAGTCAACCAACACTGCAGCCCTCCACCAGTCAGGGCTATATGGCAGAGTGGCCCGACGGAAGCCACTCCTCAGTGCAAGACACATGAAAGCCCCCCATTGATTTTGTGCTAAAAAACACGCTGAAGGGACTCAGTGTGAGAAATAAGAGTCTCTGGTATGCATGATGTGACGCCCAAGATAGAACTTTTGGCCGAATTCTAGACGGTTATGTGGGAGGAAAGGAAAACCAGGGCACTGCTCTGTCATAAGGTCACTACAGTCCCAACAGTGAAGCATGTCCATTGTGCTATCTGATCGGCAAAGTACCAGGGAACCTTGGACGAAAAACTTCACCTTTACAGGTGCCGGACCTCCGACTGCGGGAAGAAGGTTTACCTGTCCACAAAGACAATGGACCATAAGCCCACAGCTATAGAAGATGGAAGGGTGGCTTCACAAAAACCTTGGACGCGTTCTTGAATGGCCCCCAGCCAGAGCCCTGACTTAAACCCAATTGAGCATCTCTGGCGAGACCTAAAAATGACTGTCCACCAAAGTTTACCATCCAACCTGACAGAACTGGATCTGAATCTGCAAGGAGGAATGGCAGAGGATACCCAAATCCAGGTGTGAAAAACTTTGTTGCACCTGTCTTTCCAAAAAGGAATATGGCTGTATTTAGATCCAAAGGTTGCTTTCTAGACCAAGACTGAGCAAAGGGGTCTGAGAGACTTAGGACCAGTGACTATTCGTCGTTTTTTAATAAATCTGCCAAATAATGTCAAAGCTATACTGTTTTGTAAACTATGGGGTGCTGGTGCGTACCTTAAGAGGCATCAAAATTTACAAAATAAATTGTACATGAGTAAATCGATTTTAGCCAAATGGCCTGCATCATTTAACAAACCCCCGCTAGTGCTTCCAACCAAATTAAGGGGGTCTGTAAACTTCCGTCCCACTGTGTTATATTATATTATCCGTAGTTCTGATATAATTAATTAATTAGTGAATATATATATAATACAAACTGTAAAGTAGGTAATATACCTAATATATCAAACCATTGTTTTGGTCAACAAAAGTTATTGCATTAAAACATATGACACATGGAAAAACTTGCCTCAACTGGATGTTTTAAGTTCAAATCTTACTTTGTTACATATTGCATGGTGACACTTTTCTGAATGTATGTCAGTGTTGTTTTATTGTGTTTGCTTATTTAAAAGCTGTGACAAAAAAAATATTATATTGTGATTTTAGTTTTATAATAGTTTCAATAACAAAATATTCCAGTTTTAAGAGGATTTTGTACTAGATGTTTGAAATCAAAATACAAAAACACTGCTCAAGCATTTCATTCAAATAAACCCCATTCTTCCCTATTAGTATCAACATTATACAGTATTTGTATATTTTCCCCCCAAAAAACGGAATACTTCTTTAGTTTTATAGTCTTAGAACTATCCATTCAGAACAGACTTACTTTAGAAGAGGGTGTCTCTTTTATCCTGAAACACAAAAAGGAAATAGTCACAACTGATTGCATATATCAGAAACGCTTCCTTTATCTGGGTATACTTAAGGAACTGTGTCAAAAGAAAACAGCATATTTCAGCTTCAGGAAAGCTCTCTGGGTTCTTACACTTCCTCTCCCTCCAGCAGCCTTCGGTAGGTGGCGATCTCCAGCTCCAGATTCTGTTTGATATGCAGTAACTGCTCGTAATCGGTTTTGATTCGTTGCATGTCCAGGCGCAGCTGTGAGAGTTCATCCTCCAGCTGTGTGAGCGAGCCCTGAAGATGCTCGATCTCAAGAGTGTACTTCTGATTCGTCTCTCCGAGGTTCCCCTCCAGAACACCAACCTGAGGTGAGCCATAACATTTTCAATGAGTTCAAAATACAGTATGTAAGACTGGAGTATGATTAGTTTAAACCCATCATTAGAGATGAGCACCATCAAGAATGAACTTCCTTGTATAATGTCTGATCTATAACCAGTATGTGTGAACTACTAGCTGAACAACCTGCTGAAAGCTCTTTATCACCTGTCCAGGCCATGAGGATGCAACGTGTTTTTAGACTGTCATCACATGTATTCCAGAGTGATTTTTTTATATGGGAGTAAACATATGGTTGTTGTTTGCATGAGGATGAACAGCAGATGGAGGAGGCTGTGGTTTCCTGTGCTGAAGAGGTAACCTTGACACGTTCTCTGCTTTTTAATTAGATCTGCAATAATTTAGCCCATAGTTTGTCAACAAATATCCAAAGTCAAAAAAAGGTAAAAAGAAAAAACACTGCAAGAATATGATGCCTCACACAGCTCACTGACATATTCATTGACCTTTAACCACAGGATAGAGGTTTTGACTGTTTGAAGAATGTTTATCCAAACAGATTTACAGACAAATAATATAGCATGAGCAATTCACTGTTGAGAAGATGTGTTTTCTCCATTGCCTCTTGACTTCAAGCAATTCAGTCTTGCCCACTCTACAGGAAATTTGGAAAAGGAACTTTCTCCTTAACAGAAAAGCAAGTAAGCAATTTGTCTGGAATCTTTGTTATTATCTTGTATATAAACCTCTCAAAAAGAGACTGTTTTCCCTTTTTCCAGGGGTTTAAAGTCTGGTTGCAACATAAGAACATATGAGATGTATCATTTTCAAACTGGGGTGCAACACAGAAAAAGATACACTGTCAGCCTAATAAATAAATATATTAAATAAATATTTTCCAGATAACATTTTAATAATTTGGTTTATCGATTATGAAGTCAAGTCAATTATTTCATTTATTCAACATAAATATCATCAACAAAAATCCTTGGCATCATGACGTTTTCAAATCCCCTGTCATACATGAAAATACAGTAGAATTTCAACATATATGCCGAGTTATGTTTCTGACAGATGTTTGTGAAAGATTTGTCCTTTTGATAATATTTGTTTATTTGACTTAATCTGTTCTGATGTCCACTGCAGTGAAAATATTTTTTATTATTATTATAAAAGTCTACTTTGCAGCATGTTCATGACCATCTAAACAACTGGAAAAGTCCGGGAAAACAAAGAAAAGACAAAAATTGGGAGACTTTCCTGGACCTTATGGGATGCAACAATCCACAATGTTCCAGTGTTCTGAAGCATACACTTCCATCTATATTAACTGGTTACTTCAGTCACAATTAATTTGTCTCAACAGGAGTAAAAGTCATGCTTTTACCAACTGTAGTGGACATTTCATAGACAAACTGCAGCAATTTTAGGATAAACGTTCAATCACCTGTTTGCGCAGACTGTCCAGTTCCACCTCTAATGCCTGCAGGAAGCGTCGTCTTTCATTGAGTTCACTCTGAGCACATCGCAAAGCCTCGTTACTCTCCTTCACCTCCGACTGCACTGTCTCCAGCTGTCACATATACACACACCACACAGAACACATATTCGTTTAAACACACCTGTGTTTGCAGTGAAATCATCAGTCTATAATAGCTGATTCAGGTGTGGAGTCTGTGTTGGATTGTACACTGACCTTCTTCAGATACCACATCTCAGCATCCTCTTTATTCTTGCGTGCGATGCTCTCGTACTGCACTCTTAGCTCTGCCATGATGGCTCCGAGGTCTGGGCCCTGGGCTGCGTCCACCTCCACGTTCACTTGCTCATTGGCTAGACGGGCCTTCAGTGTGTTCTTCTCCTTCATGGTGACAGACGAGTCATTTAGAATCTCACCAGAGAGTATTTGCACATTTCAGCACTAGATCACAAAATATCAATTTATACTAATTTTCTTAGAAATATGAACCAATTATAAAATTTTCAGAACCTTTTTCAGACTAGTGGAAAGAAAAATCCAAAATAAACTTTTTAGTCTTTATTGTATTGCACTTTATATATGTGCGTCTGTTGATTTCAATTACAATACACATCTTCAAAAGCCATTTTCTCAAAATGAGTTTTGTTTTCTCATTGCACTGAACAGAATTAGATTTAATACTTTAATATCTAGAACTTACTATGTACATTACACAAACTGTTACAGTTTTGTTTCTCTTCTATGTAAATCTAACAGCTTTTACAGTGTGGGTTGATACATGATTGCGGGATTGTAGTCCTACAAACACAAAAATTATTGATTTTTTTTTTTGGCTGTTGCTGTTGACAGTATTTTTAATTGTATCTTACTGTATTAAGTGATGAAAAATTATATTAAATTATTTAATTAGATAATGCCTCATTTTCGTATTTAAACATAACCTTTCAGAAACCTTGTAATACAAAAAATGTGTGCAATTCTTAATGTACTCAATCAACTGGGGAAGTATAATATCTACATTGTTTTACCCTATTCACCTGTGTCTTGTTTTAAAAACGAATGCCACATAAAATCTATATTTTGTTATATAATGCAATGATCTCCATACATTTTTGATCATTTTTTGTACAATTGCCTATTTGCGCTCTTAACATTCTGCAGATGCTCATTGTAAAGTGATGTGTTGTTTAGGGTTAAATGCTACATTTGAGTGGAGCCACACCTGTCTGACCAAACACTTCTTCACCTACTCAATATGTTTGTAGACCTGGGTGTGTGTGTTAATGTGTGTGTTTTACACACTGATTACTCTATATATCAATGTAAAGAAAACAGTTTGATAAGGGTGTGTTTATATCTGCAGCACTAAAAGTCTTGATATATTTCTGAATGGCTTCTGTGAGAAATAAGGCATGATCTTGCTCAAAAAATATCTATGTAATAGTATAGTCTGGACTAAAATAATTTTTCACTATTGTTTGCGGTGTGACCGTGATTTCACAAAGTACAACATGTTCCTGGATCAACATCCATGTTGATCCTGGAACATCATTCCAATCAACCAATCAGAATTGAGGGATAAGTTTTCAAGAAATGTCAGTTGTAGGCTTACAATCAGGGTCAGATGCTTCTACACCCTTGTTATTCAGCTATGCGTACCTGTTGGTTAGGAAATTATCTGGGTAAGGTAGGTTTAGGGTAGGGAGGTGAGTTAAGGTCGATATTTTGGACAGTAAGTGATCGGGATCAACAAAAGAAGTGTGGATCCAGACATGTCGACTTGGGCAAAATCACATGGACCATGTTTACTGACAGTATTAATTTGTATATTGTGCAAAAGTGGTTAGGTAGGGTAGGGGGGGGTATGAGCAAGATATATTGTTACAGCATAGTATATATAATAGATATAATTATATATATTATATATATAGCCAGAATAGTAAAGACATGTAACTACCAAATATTTAGAATGTATTTATGTATAGCATTCCCAAACCTGTGCATGTAAATACTTTTTAGTTGCTGTTAATATTTCTATATTGTGCATTACAGTCAGCATATAATTATGCAAAAATATATGTGCAAACTTTGCCTATGAATATTAATGGCATCAAGCTGAATAATGACTACTATTTCCTAATAATTTAATATTCATAATATTAATGTTATGTTTTTGTGTTTAACCTCATCATGGTTCTTCTGGAGGAAATAGAGCTCCTCTTTCAGACTGTCTAGGTCTCCTCGAAGGGTTGCGATGATCTGATCGTGATCAGATTTTGCTCGTCTCAGAGCATGACAGTCTCTCTCAACTGACTGGCAAAGAGTAGCTTCTGCCTCCCATCTGTTTAGGAATGAATAATATAATAAACCATTAAAACCTAGAGATTAGTACAAAAATAGTACAATATATTTCATGATCGATCTTTCTCAGGGATTATAGGAAGGAACAAAAAGAGCAAAACTCACTTGACCCTAAAGTCATCTGCTGCAAGCTTGGCATTATCAATCTCCAGCATTATACGAGCATTCTCCAACGTTTTTTTCCTCACCTAAAGAGCAGAAGTGTGATGCAGACTAATAAAGGATCTCATGCAAGGACATCATTGAACATTATTTCTGCTTTCTTGTCTATGAAACAACTAAAACCAAAGAAGTAAACAGAGCTAGATCATCAAACCTCTTGTCCAATGGCATGTGCTTGAGCAATCAGTCCCTCGATGTCGTGACCCTTGGGTGCTTGCTCCTTCATAAACTGTTTAATCTTCAGCTCCAGGTCAGCGTTGGACTTCTCCAGAGAACGTACCTTTTCCAGATAGCTGGCAAGTCGGTCGTTTAGACCTTGCATGGTCTCCTTCTCACTGGCACCAACTCCTAGACCATTCAGCGAGAAGTTGCTTAGGATGTTTAAGCCATTTCCCAGAGAGGTGGAACGAGACAGGGACAGAGTACTGGCTGAGGAGAGGGACACTGGGACTTTAGAGCGTCCTCGAACTCCACTGTCACGCATAGACATGCTGGAAAAAGACGTCTGCCGTCCCAGAGAGTGGCTGTGCACAGAGAAGCTGGAGGTCATAGTGCTCGCTGAACCAGAGACTTTCTGTACTGTATGTGTACTGCTGGTAAAGAAATTGCTTGTTAGTCTGAATACAGCTTGTTCACTTATGCCATGTGAAAACCATAAAACCCCAGAATACCAATAACTCTCTTTTCCACCCTTCGTTTGCAGACAGATATTTCATATTTAAAGAGCTATGTATTACTATTTAATATTACCCTGCAGTGAATAACTAGATTTAGAAAAAAATACCCTAAATTCCTTAAATATACCATACTGTTACCAAATACAAAAATGCTGCATTTTAATGACATGTCTTGGTGCATCAAAAAATTAGCAATTTAGTTTCAAACCACAAAGACTTTGTGAATAAGAAATGTAATACTTACAAGGATTGTGTCCAAATGCAGCACCTGAGTGTGGTTTTGTCCGGAGAAGAACTGGTGGCTTTTATTTGTTCTTGTTCAGGTGAGTCAGAATATTTATGCTTGGACTCCCCCTGAAGAGCTGTTGACTATGGAAGTCTATAGCCAGCCAATCACATCCCCCCCACAGCTGAAAGGATATTTCCTGACTGAAACTGATAAAACACAATGACATTTTCCCAAGGCACTATCCACAGATTACATTGCACATTTGTTTTTTGAAAACTTTCAGTAACAAATTATGTGATGCTTGACTTTAATTTCATGAAACACTTGCTCAAAGACATAATACGACTTTAGGAAGGTTATACAATGAAATTCAAGATCGTTCATTGTTATTTGCCCACAAATAGTCTTTTCTATTCAATAAGAAGTTTGAATACAATCATGACGCCAGCGTATTGTAAATCGATGACAGATAGAGAGTGTCATTCCCCTTGCTTGAGACCCCCCTATGGTGAGCAATCTCTTTAAGATAAATAACAGTACTGACAATTACAAATTATAATAGAAGTGACTTATGGGACAGGGTGTACTGTAATAACCATAACTTTTCTGAATCTGGTGTAACCTGATTTGCTTTAGAGAAGGGGAACAGTCCATTTCTGTACACTGACACTATTCAGTGAGGGTACAATGACCTGTAACGTGAGAACCGTGCTTCACACGGAGACGGTCCTCCAAAACCTCACGAGCCAAGAAGAGGCTCAAACAATGAAGAGACCGAGAGAGAACAGCAAGGCAAAACCTATGAGAAATGTTTCTATTTGGGGAGGAAGTTGACCTAATCACCTACATTAGTTAACACACGCTGTGACTGAAAATCTGAATGAATCCTTGAATTGAATGAATGTGTTTTCACTTAGTTAAGCTTTTCATGATGCTTGTAGGTTTAATGACTATGAACATTATACCTTGGGATGTACGCAAATACCGTATATAATAACCTTAATGCACAAGATGCATATGTTTGATGTAAACCATGGTACTAGTCGATAGCCACATTCATGAACCATGATATAAATCAAAGTACCACCATGGCTCCTTCATATAATAGACTAAATAAAGGCGACCCCTCCATCATAAATAACACTCACTATTGTAAACAGAGTCAGCACCATCATGTGGGCACAACTGAAATTGCATGCTGATGTTGTGCCAGCCATGTGCATAAAACAAACTTTTTAAGTTTGGGGTAAATAATATTGAAGATGTTTTTTTTATTCTTGCTGATTTTTTTAATATTTAATTTTAACTTAAAGTTTTCTGTTTACTATAAAATTATGTATATTTCTTTACATTAATGCAAACTGAGCGCACATTGGCGGTGGCCCTGTACAAGATAGCCATATTATAAAAATCTTCAGAAATGCAGGAAATCTTGCTGTCAATAAACATTTTACCTGTTATAATCCGTTCTACAGAAAATCTCTTTATTTCTGAAGAAGCAGCTGTTATGTTGACTCAAAGACACGTCGCACACCGAGCACTGCAAACATTTCAGATGCCACGTTAATCCATTCACCTGCGTGAAGAAATAACGTATTTTTATAACGTCTTATCTGGTATTATCACTGTTCTTTATGTTTCTTTTTCCGTCATTGTGAGGTAGCTACATAGCCTAAGCTATGGTGACAGAGAAGTGCAGAACAAATCACAATTCTGAAAACAAAATAACAAATTACAAACGCAAATGAAAGTCTAAAAAACAAAAAAAATTCGAAAGCAAAATAACAATTCAGAAAACATTATAACAATTCAGAAAACACGACAAATTCGAAAACAAAAGAAGTAAAAAAACACAACGACAAATCAGACAAACCGGAAAAGGTAGGTATAGTTTGAGACAGTGCCACTGGTTTGGGATTACTCACCGCGTAAAAGTTGCAAATTTGTTATTTGTTTTCAGGAATTGTGATTTGTTCTGCACTTCTCTGCCACCGTACTAAGCACCTTTAGCACTTGTCAGTCCACAATTTACTTCATATGAACAAAGATGATAGCGATGAACACCTTGATCTTTTCTCCCTCAAACTCCGACAATGATGGTTCGAGGGTCACTTTGAAAAAAAAAATATTTAGAATAAGTTACATTCCTTTCGTGATAAATTAGGCTATATTTTATCTGGTTTGGAGATCAAATGGCTTAAAATTAATAGGCGAATACCATGGTTTTACTACTAAAACAAACACTACTAAACCATGGTAACTACAAATGAACCATTTTGCTACACTAACCATAGTAAAACTAAAACTGGTTATAAAAACAGTAGCTAATCATTAGCCTACACCAAAAAAAAACATTAATTTCAGGACTCCATATTCACATTGGTGCTGAATATGGAGGCTTTGCTACACTTATAAAACCAGCTCCAAATATGACAGAATGATCGATTACACTTAAACTCTTCAGAACTGTTATCAAGTGCCGTATAATAAGAGAACAGATATAAATATAATGACTTGAAATGTTCGGACTGGAGACAGCCAGAATGTAAAATTTTAGCTGTCAGTCAAAGGCCATAAGGCCATAATTAAAAATAAATAAATAAATAAGGGGGGGGGTTGATTTTTTTCACCAGATAAAATAATGAAAAGACTCTAATTCGGTGGGGGTTTTTTGCTAATTGTATTAATTTAAATGAACCCCCGGGAGCTTAGATGCAGCTAGACTTATACGCTCTACTTAAAATAGCGTTATTAAAAAAACAAGCCAACACATGTTCTTATCAGGAACAACGGAAATGTGCAATCTGATAGACATAGAGTTCACTAGCTCCCATTTTCTTGGAAAACGGACTTCAGTCATGCTTTGTGCCATTGATAGTGTTTTTTTTTGCAGGTAATCCTGAAGGAAGATGCACAAGGACTTTGAAACTTCTTGAAACTTTTAAACTATCTATCTATCTATATATATATCTATCTATCTAATCTATCTATCTATCTATCTATCTATCTATCTATCCTAGCACATACATTTTTATTCCTTATTTTTGCATTGATTGGGTGTGTGATAATGACATGGCATGATTTTTACACTGGCATTGAAGAAAGTGCCGGAATTTATATTGGAAATATGTAAAAGAGTATAGTAAAGACATTCATGAAGTGCATCCTGGGAAGCACTTACCTTCATTATCATTTAAGCTTAAGTCATTACATCAAAACATTTTTTAAGACCATAAGAATCTTCTCTCTTTTTGGAAGAGGTGTAAACTGCCCTCCACACAAAAAAAAAAAAAAAAAAAAATCTGAGACGTTCTGCTTCCACTTAACTATAAAGGTCCTTCCTAAATGGCACATAATTCATTATACAACTGAGGACAAAGTAGTGGTGCCAGAAAGGTGTTTACATATAGTTTCCTGTTGATCAGACCAGAGTCAGTTATTCCTAAACACGCATGGGACTGAATATGTTCAGCTGTATAGCAGCTCTAAAATTATTATTGTAAACACATTTCAAGAATTCAACAGTATCCTGTTAGTCCTTGTTGTGGTGCATAAATAATGTTCAAGTTGACAGCATCAGATTTGATGGGTTTTTCAGCAATTACCTTATGAAGGTCTCCATAATGATGTGCAAAAATATTAAATGGTTTGATCATTGCTGGAGAAGCACATTGAACCAATAAAAGGGCTGAAACGCTCAAATCTCTTGAACTGATGGTTGTGAAGACATTTTCTTGGCTATGTTCTGTGATTTTGAGGTAGGGAGGTGCAGGACATGTTTACAATAGGATAATTTATGAGAAACTTACCCTGCAGGGGCAGAAGAGTGTGAGAGATTGGGGCGGTGGAGCAGCCAGAGATCGTAAAAAGTCTGATTGTGAAAGTTAGCGAGGCTTTTTACTTGAGGGTCCCTTTTAACTGTTTTTTTTTTCAAGGAGCTAGAAGCCATTTAGTGGGGAAATTTCTTTCAGTAGTTTACAATGTGTTAGTTGGTTCCAAAACTGATAAGTGTGTGAAGAAGTTCACACCTATTTTTCACCAATTTTGTTTTTAGATCCTAATTTTTTAATCAGCCGTACTGTGATTGCCTACATTGTCGTTCAATTTTACATGCATGCCATGTGCTTTACTTTTAGAAAAAAGGGCTGTTTTTGTGTCCATCCAATTTCCCTGAAAATCAGCCCTTCAGCCAGAATGGTGAGCAATGATATTACTATAAATTAAAGTCACCTGCCTGCTGGAACTGGATGCATAATGAGCTTTTTCCAATGCAGGGTTTCTTTTTCTTTGTAGGTAGATAATTTATTGGGACAATATTAGGATAAGATAAAACACAACAAAATGCCGAACGCCGCGCTTATTTATTCAAGTACGTCTAGTTTTGCTCAGCAGACTCAGACACACGGTGGCGCTCCAGGAATTTTCTTTTCTTCTCAACTGGCTTTCTAAACTGTTAGAACCACTGCTAGAAGACACTTTTCTGTTCTGTATTGTGTTGAGTTTGGTCTGAAATTTCATGTTGCTTCGCTTCCACTCTAAAAACTGAAGTTCCTTTCGAGTGTTTTTTTTTTTTGTTTGTTTTTCTCATCAATTTGCAAAAAGCGTCCGCGAGTCTCTATCAGTGCACGAACAGACTTTGGCATGCTTTTATGTCTTGCATGTGAAGATAAACGACATGGAATTATTTATTTGGAGTGTTTTGCTTCTTTAACACCGCTTTTGAATTCTTCGTATTGTAATCATATTTTTGTATTTATTACTTTTTGTGTTCCAAACTACAATGAAAGGTGAGCATTTAGCATTTTTAATACTCCTATAAGTTGTATTTATAAATATATCAACTTTTGTGACAAGCCAGATATTTCGCTTTGTAGCGTTTAGCTTTTTACTGAAGTGGACGTTTATCCTGCTGGTGAGTCTCTCCTTATGTGTTGGTGAAGAAAGCCCAGCTTCATCAGACATTGGTAAGTATAAATCCATTTATCCAGGCATAAAAATAAAATGTAAAAAAAAGTTACTTTTTCATAGATATCAGTGTATTAGTATAACTAAAATGTAGTTTTATTTTCATGTTTTCTGAACTGAATTAAGTCATTTATTCAGTCATTTTTGTGCTTTCAGGAGATTTACAAGTGATTTTCTAATTTTAATTCCTCATCTTATTATTCTTCTTTAATAATGATTTGAGTATAAGTAGCAAACATATTCTGTATACTATCTGTGTTATTAAACATGTTAAAGCACACAAAAGCTTCATCACAGCTCTCCAGCATGACTCTTTCTTTCCTTTGCTCCTCGTGGAGGTATGTGTAAGCAGCAATGGACAAGTCTGATCTTGGTTTGGAAGTTGTGTATGTTATCTTTGCATCAGCCTCTCTGTTTGTGTTTGGTAAATAGATTAAGGAATAGATATGCTAGTGGTTGTTTTAAATTGTGTCCGGTAATGGTTGTGTTTCTCTGCTCACAGTTGCTTGTGTATGAGCTAGAAGACTAGAGGATTTTGTTGTATAATGCAATGATGGAAAGCACTGGAGAGAGAGAGGGGGATTCTGGTTATCTGCTGCACAATTTGTGCACACTAACCACATTTCATTCAACATTTATTCTATTTTTGGGTTGTGTCTGTCATACTGCTGTCAAGAGAAGTAGAAGGTCATGCCACTGACAGCCATCATGAGCAAAGATATGATGGCGTCTTGTATTTGTGAATAAGAGTGTGGAGAATAAATGACTGGTGTTGCGAGAAATGTATTCAAAATCATAGTTTAGCAAACCACTGAACAATGCTGCAGTTCATAGAAAATAAATAGTGCAAAGGTCATGCCATTTCAGTCATGCTTACATGATTGTCCAGTGGCATGAATGCTTAATGCATATCTTTTAGTTAGTGTGTAAAAGATGTAATTAAAAAAAAAACTAACTTGAAAATTCTCAGAGCTGCATACAAAAACACATGATGCAATGGCCCTGATGAGGCTTGTCGTAATGGTTGCGTAACTTGCGTAATTATGAGATAGAATCTCACATCTAAACTATGCCTGGAATTCTGTAGTGAAATACATTAGGGAATGCTGGGGAGGATGTTAATGTAACCATTCAAAGTCAAAACACCAATGGAAACTTTTACAAATTTAACTGTATTATGGCTTGTTTTCTCTAGTGAATCCTTGTTGCTATTACCCTTGTCAAAACCGAGGGATTTGTGTTCGATATGGCCTGGACAGATATGAATGTGACTGCACCAGAACAGGCTTCTATGGGGAAAATTGCACTATACGTATGTATCTTGTCTTTTATCTCATTCTGATTGTATATTTGTACTGTACTCATTGACTGTATGTTGTCAAAAAAAGATGGACTTAGCTCACAGACTTAGCTAGGCTAGCATTTCATCTGTTTGATAATGAATATAAGCTGTGTGTACTTAATGGTGGTACAAAGATCTGAATTATTTAAACAGAACAATAAACAATCATAAATGTTTTGGAAGCAGACGCCTCTTTAGACACAATGATCTATGCCCACCTATTCCTGGCAAAGGGGAAAGGCTCAGGACCAATTTTCACTCTCCCACAAACCCCCATGTCTTTGTCAGGCAGCCCTGCAGTCTGTCTCCTTTTCCTTTTCTTTTTTTTCTGTTTCTATTTCCTGTCTCTCTCAACTTGTTGGCACAAATGATCTGCCGCAATTAAAGGATTTGCAGAAAGTTCCATGAACATTGCCATAAGCTCTTTATCGTGATAGGATGATTGTGTTAGATACAAAATGAAAAAAAAAACTGATGCTTGTCTTATAAAATAGCTTTGTATTCTGGAATAATTTGTTTGCTTAATTAGTGTCAGTCCAAATTGTGTTCAAGATTTCAAAGAAATTCCAGGATATCTCATACACATGTCCACATGTTTTGTGCATATATTGTACCAATGTAGGGGGATTCATAATCTCACACAGCTACACTTTCTCTTTGTTTATTAACACACACTCTCTACCTGTATTGTTCTTCTGTCTTTTTCAGCTGAGTTCTGGACTCGAGTCTATCAACTCCTGAAGCCCAGTCCTAATATTGTCCACTATATCCTCACCCACTTTGACTGGCTATGGGACATCATCAACAGGACGTTCCTCAGGGATTGGCTCATGCACAAAGTGCTCACAGGTTGGTTACACATGCTCAGCATGGGTCGAGTGTTCACATGTTCATAATGTTGCTCATGTTTATTTATGTAGGAACATTACAGGCAGGATATTGTGTGTTAGTAGATGGCAAACAAAATGTAAATATTTATTTGGTTTATAGTTAGGTTCAGTTTGACTCTTTTGTGTAATGCAGAAATCAATGATCTTCCCTGTGCCCCTGTTCCCGCGCTATTGTTAATAAAAACGGTATGTTTTGAAGCATGATAGCTTGTTTGAGCTGGTTTAAGCTGGTCATGTGTTGGTTTAAGCTGGTCCTGAGCTGGTTATAAGCACATGACCAGCTTAAACCAGCTACCATGCTTCAAAACATGCCTTACCAGCATATATTTTTTCAACAGGGCCTTCAGTCATGTCAAGGCATAAGGATGAATGTCTCTAAGTTGTATGTAAATTACACTGATTCTAGAGTTTTAGAGAGCGGTCTACTACATAATTTAATTCCTGTCCTGTCTGTACTTGTCCAATCAAAAAAGCAATCTGGGCATAATTTTTTCATTTCATTTTCATTTTTTTTTCATTTCATTTCCGCCTCTTCAGCCGTACATGTACAGATTCTTCCACTAGCCTTTGTAATTATTTGGCAGACTTCCTACATATATTCTTCTCAACGAAAGATTGATGAAGAAATCCCCCCCCCCTCCCTCCCACAATAAACACAATTTATCAATTTCAAACCTAAAATACTTGCCAGAAGTAGAAAAAAAGCTAAGTTATGCTATAAACAAACTGTGCCAAGGTCACATGACTTTAACATCAACACCACTTAGCTTCAGACAAATCTTTTATAATTTATTTAAAGGAGTCATGTACTGAGAAATCAAAATTCCCTTTATCTTTTTAAATATAAGAGGTCATCGTACTATAAAACATCCTGTAAGTTTCAGATCTCAAAACTTTATTGTTAGTCTAAAAACAGCGTATATTGAAGCCAATCTGACAAAACGACAGGTTTTTGAATGACCATTCTATGATCGATATGTGGCTAGCACCACCTCCACATAATAAGATCACTGCCTGGCTTTTACATCGGCCGCGCAGACAAGAAGCACTGTTCAGTGCCAGTTGTGGAAAAAATAGTCCTTTGCCTTATGCCACTTAAGAAATGTGGACAATCCTCTACTTACACTTGGCAATAGAATTGCCATTGGCTAGTACATTTTTTAGTTTACTCGCCAGACTATATAATGATTGTAAAATGGCACAGTTTTTTAAATATCTGAAAGTACACTCTTAATATCAGTCAGTCAAGCATTATAATATGATAATCAAGTATTATTTAATGATAGAACTTTAGTAATTACAATTAAAACTTGATAACCATGTATGAATGCATATTAGTAATTTTAAAGGGGTGGTTGTCTGTTTTTTTTATAGGCTTGATTGTGTTTATGGGGTGCAGTCTAATATGTGTTAATGCTTCGTTTGTTAAAAACGCATTATTTTTCACATAATTTAACTTTATTCCACACCTCTCTGTCCCTTCTCTGAGAAACGGGCTGATCTTTTCCTGCTTTTATGAAGCCCCTCCCTCAGAAATACACGATGGGCCCTGATTGGTTAGCTAGCCCAGTGTGTAGCGATTGGCTATATCGCCTCTAGCGCGTCCCGGCCCGATTTCTCTACAGAGGCGCATGTGCATCCGTTTGTTGTATTGTAAACAATGACGTCATCTATATCGCTTATCTGTTTGAGCCCGATTGAGAAGCAGAGGGTATTATTGAAGAGGATCGTGCAGAACCGATTGTGGTAGGCCTATGTTTTTTGTTTGTTGTTTTCTCATACTTTTAGATATGCTGTTATGTGTAAATGCTTTTGTTAGTTTTTAATATACGGTTTTATTCTGATTAAAGTTTAATACAGTTCGGCAACCGCACACGCATCCATGTGTAACGCTTCTCATAGCTAGTATGTGGAAAATAAGTGTATTCACTGAGCTGATGATCTGAATGAGAGAGTGAGAGAGAGATGCAGAGCGTGTGCAGAGCGGGGGGACGCGAGGAACAGGATTAAGATTCGCTGCTTTAGAACATTGATTTTGAGTCTTGTGAATACATTAGAATCGTTAGAGGACAGAATCGTGATTCATATATAAATAGATGTTTACGTGCACCTCTAGTTTTCTCTTACTCTTCTCTAAAGCAGCGCAGGCCGCGCCCTCTGTGCTGCATGTTCCCCGAGGCGGGGTTTATTGTAAATATTCTGGGGTTCGTGCGGAACGGACTAGGAATACTCTGTGTAGTCCCTTACCAGTCAATTTTTGTGGCATTTAAACTGCCAGAATTTTAAAGTGAGGATCTCTCTGTTTCAATGAACTTTCAGCTTCGTACTTTGCAGATATTGTTTTAACGATCAAACAGGCAACATTCACAAACATAACCAAACTTAAAAAAGTGAAATCGCAATCACCACCACTCTTTCTGTTAAATAAAACTGGAAAAAACAACAAAATACGATAGACAATAACGATTATACTAAGAACAAATAAAACGCTGTTAGTTTGACAGGAAATACAACAATCCTATAGTTTCTGTTAGCGCGTCATTCTCTCTCGCATCTCTTTCTCTGCGTGTGTGTGTGAGAAACAAAGCGACGGCGAGTCGTGCGCCTTCACACTAGTTTACGGTACGTCAAATACAGGTGCGCTGTGCATCCATTCAGATGAACTGAAAAATAGCAGAGATCGCTTGACAGAGAATGAAATTCTGAAGCGCTCAGTCAGAGAGTGTTCAGCGACTGCCGCTGTGCTGATAATGTACCAAGTACTTATGATGAGTAGCGATATTGAATATTTGAATGGCAACAGATTTAACAAGCTGTCATTCAAACAGTATATATACATTTAGGTAAAAACAGCCTAAGCTGATATAAAGGCTACAAGCCGTCGGCTTGATTAAATGGCGCACAGGCAAGCTCTCTTTTAACACAGACTTTTAGTAGGGATGGATGTTTTTGCTTCAAGTGATAAGTCATGTACGTTCAAATTATATTATCTTGCTGTATGAATTTTGTATTTCTTTACATTTTCTGACTAAAATCACCAAAGCCATTTTAAAAGTGTTAAGCAAATAATACATAATAAATAATAATAATATCGTCAGGGCTCCCAACCAATACCAATAGTGTGGTCTCCTCTATTTAAAACCCACGAGACGCCACTGCTGGATGCAATTAAATCCCTCGGTTGTAATGGGTTTCTATGGTTTTTGTCTCGCCCGTGCCGGAGACGGCGCTCACCAGTATGTTACATTTCTGTTTACACACTGAGGTATTCAGCCACTCACACGCACTGGATAGCTGGCCAATCAAACACCTCGCTTTTCAGAACGATGAGTTTTGAAATAATTGACGCGTTTCAGAACGTAGGCCAGAGAGGAGAAACATCATTTACATTGTGAAAATAATTGTGTTTTTGAACCTTGAAAGCCGCCTAAAATACTGGCATTACACCAAATACCAAATGAATGTTCTTTGTTTAGCCACTATCCTATTGACACCTCTTAAACGCATATGCTGTGTCGCTATATTGGATTCGACAGTAAGGTCGCCCCACCCAAGGTGAGTTTCTATTACCTGTTTCACATTCCTTTCTTATTACCAGATCGGTTGAATAGTCCTATAGTATTTATGTGTTTTTTAAAACCTAATCACAATCAAAGCAGTGTCCATCTGTGCGGACGCAGGCTGTAACAACACAACGGTATTCTAGACAACATAGCATTGGGTTGTTTACTTCTGAGTCTACAATCCGCCACACATATTCAAACAGAGTGTTCAGATGAGGGGGGGGTTAAAAACAGACCAGAAAATAGCTTATTACTTCTAAATTCTGATGTTTTTTTCATGTTAAACTCTTGATAACAGTATAAGTGGACCTCAGAGAACAGTACAAAATAATTTTTAAAAAGGCAGTTCATGACCCCTTTAAAATCTACAAGTTGGAAAATTTACAAAATGCTATTTTGATTTAAAATAGTTTGCAAGAGCATGATTATAAAT
>JADLZN010002001.1:0-35959 GCA_018155175.1 Sinocyclocheilus anophthalmus | reverse complement strand
CAGTACACCTGGACAGGGCTGGAACAAGAATCAGTCAAGCCTGCTGCAGAGGGCGCCATAATCACACAGCTGCGTGAAGGAGAATCTCTTCTGGAGATCCATCTAACAGGAGCCACCTTTACACCTCTGGGATTGAGACTAATGGGACAAGGCACAGAAGATCACCAAGGGGTTGCAACATTTTGCACCTATGGGTTCCTCGACTTTGAAACCCTCTCAACTTCATTAATATCAGGTGGACAGCCAAATTATGGCTTCACCTCACATTACGCCCTCTCTGAGTTCGACCTGGAGAAGCTCAGGGTTCAAGATGGGTCCATCACTATTGAACTGCACCAGGCGCTTGGAGGGGTACAATTTATGACCCGTGGGAGAGCAAGGATTTCTCTGATGGGAGCTCAACAGCGCAGGGGTGAACGAATGAAAAACAGAACCAACATCACAGGTAATATAAAATAAGGTCACATGAACTTTGCAGTAAAATAGCTTTATATGCGTATATAGGTGTGTTCGATTTGGCATTCTTTTCACTTTTATAGCTCTTCATTGCAATAATATTTCCCACTGAATTTTTAAGATCATTTTGCCCTTTATTCTGCAGGAGCGGAAGGAGAAGTTATAGGAATCCTTGAGTTTTGGGTGTGTTTACACCCTCAGGTGGAACTCACAGAACCTCAAATGGAAAGAGCCACAAGTAGAATAGTTATAAGACACACCAGAGGTTCAGAATGGGCTCATGGGGAACCAGAGGTAAATGCCACCACATGGTGGGGACAGGGCTTTTTTAGGAAAGCCTTGAGAGCATAGTTCACCCTAAGATGAAAATGCTGTTGTTTGCTCACACTTATTTGGTTTCAAACCTGCCATTGTGAAAAAGAAGTACACTTTATAATACTTTTATATACTATGTACGGTAACACTTTATTTTAGGGTCTCTTAAATAGTTGCTCATTTGCATGCATAGAACTAGAATATTAGCCATTTATGAGTACTAATTAAGCACATATTAATGCCTTATTCTACAAGACCCCCTTTATTCTACAGCCTCCTCTCTACCCAGTATCCAACTAACATAATACTACTAAATAGGAATAAGTGCGTGAGTGACCTGTGGCCAAGTATGGAACCCATACTTGGAATTAGCTCTGCACTTTTAACCTCCAAAGTGCACACACACAAGCAGGGCACACACACACACCGTGAACACACAACACGGAGAAGTGGGCAGCCATTTATGCTGCGGCGCCCGGGGAGCAGTCGAGGGTTCAGTGCTTTGCTCAAGGGCACCTCAGTCATGGTGTTGAAGGCTGTACATTCACTCCCCCCACCTACAATCCTGCTGTACGAGACCGAAAAGCAGCAAATAGGAATTATTGAGGAAAAGTCATAGTTAATAGTGGAATAGTTTGTCCCTATTCCTAAAGTCATACTTTTAATAGACTTTAGAGTACTATTAAGGCGTTTCAGGAATTAACATGGAAATGTTGTATACTTTAAATTATATGAAATGCCGTGAGCTGAACTTTGAGTCTTTTTTGACCAATTTAAGTAAAATGTCATTTATTGCAAGTCGTACTTTCCTCTATTGTCTTAAATAGATTAAAGTGTACTGAGAGCATTTATGGGTAACCTAAAATACACTTTTACTGTATTTCTGTTTAAGCTTTTGTATGGAAATTTTAATGTACATGCCCTTTTGATGTTAAGTAGTAACTAAAATTATTATTTCAAAGTGCACTTTTTAAAAGTGTACTTATGTGTGTTAAGACAGTCATTAAAGTGTATTCTTTTTAAGTACGCTTAAGTGGACTTCTATTTCATCAACATGATATCTCAAAGTACAGCTTTTTAAAATATACTTTAAATGTTGTGTACATTCAGTACAATTAAATCTGTGCAAAAAAATCTGCTCTTTTCCATACAGTAAAAGTATACAGTGAACAGTAAGTCCCAAAAAAATATAAAACAGGAAAATAGAAGCACCAAAAGTGCCATAACAATAGTTCCTAGCAGTTTTATTGTGCTTTTTTTAAATAATTTTTGGAGGTCAACAGCCCTTGGTCTTTTTATGCTTTTACTTTATGAAAACAAGCAGCTTAGAGGCTATAAACATTACCAGTTGTATAGAACACCTGCATAGAACATAGTTATACAGAATAAGGCATTAATATCAGCTTTAGAAGTACTAATAAACAGCCAAATAATAGGCATGTAATAAGTAATAGTGGCATGATTAATGCATGTGTTTGTGTGTGTGGTTGAAGGAAACTAATGATATGGCGTAGGGATACCCAATGAGCTTGAGGTGGTACTGGAGCGCTGTGTGGGCCTCAGTACCCGCTGGCCAGGACTACTCCCTGATGCATACTTAACATATCGCCTTTATGACCTACCACCTCATTCTACACCCATAATTCAATGCTGTGTGGATCCTGTCTTTGAAGACTCAGCAAGCTATCCATTAGCTGCAACCACAGATTTATTAGAATACCTGAATGTGGGCAGCCTGTGGGTGTATGTGTTTGATGACAGCGAACGTCAGACTCCTCCCACATATTTGGCAAAGACACCAATCCCACTACGAGGCCTTGCGGCAGGCAGACCAATCAGAGGTAATCATTCCCATCAGGATGCAATTAAACAGAAGCTTGATTAAATAAAAAAATATAATAGGGAATTAAATTCTGTGCATGCACTATCAGTCAAAAGTAGGGAATAATTAAGATGGGTTTTTTTTTTTGAAAGAAGTCTCTTATGCTCAACAAGACTGCATTTATTTGATAAAAATAAAGTAAAAACAGTAATATTGTGAAATATTTACAACACTGATAATTAAGATACAGACCCATCATTAATAATTGAGCACCAATGATGATAAATAATAAATAAGCATCAAATCAGCATATTAGCATGATTTCTGAAGGATTATGTGACATGAAGTAATACAGTGAAGTCTGGAATAAATGGCTGCTTAAATCACTTGCCATGACGGAAATAAATTGCATTCTAATTAATATATATTATATATTTATCATATAATTATATATAGAAGTATATATATAATATATCATCTATAAATATCTATATATTATATACGTAGTCTATTATATATATAGATTATTGTTCCAAACTTTTGACCGGTGGTTTTTATGTAGGATCAGTTAAAAAAAAACCCTTATCCGAGGATTAGCCAAGAGTAAACAAAGTTGCAAAATGTTTTTTTCTCTTCTCTCAGCGAATCACAGTTCATGCGCTAAAATGTAGAACCATAACTCAATATTCAACAAAGACAGAGGTTAACTGTGGTAGGAAGTGTTTACTTTTGTTCCCTGCTGTAGGGGATTATGTGTTAGAGACCCTGCTGGCCGTCCAAAGGAATGGATGAGGGCCACTTAGGTGGAAGTACCCTTCCAGTCACCCGAGGCACCCTCAAGACCAAATAGAAGGAGTAGGAAAGAGGAATGGTGCCCAATGCTGAGGTTTCACAGAGACCCATTGCAAAGCCCAGGGTGAGTGTCTGTGAATGACAATAACTTCCCATGGTATTTCATTTGCACTTCCGCATTTCATGTTACATTTTTAAATGAATTACATAAATAAATATTACATACAAATATAATATTAAATGAAAATCTAATTGTTAAAGGAGTCATTATCAATGTTGTTAACTAATAACTGACCTTTTATAACATTTCAACTCAACTGTTTCAACTATTTAGATCATCTTTGTCATTTGCATTTGATGATATTTTGAATGTACATAATTGCATCTACCATTTTAGCTCACTATATTTAATTGTGGAAGAATTGGGCATCCTTTTTCAGTATTTTCAGTTTTACAGTATTAAGAAACTTTTAGAAGTGAGAGATGGAGCATAGTTACAAAATTGAAACTACACGTCTAATAATCCAGAAAAATATAATCGCAGTCTTTCAACTTAATTTCAGTCTCAGCTTCGGCCTCCACCAGAACATGGACCCAAGACCACTGACACTCACCCATCCACACCCATTAGAAGCCCTCAAAGAGGTTCAATCACACTTCCATCGCCATCCATTCAGGTCACTGAACCCACATCTTATCATCAGAAACCTCAGTCTAGTTTGGCTCAACCTTCAAGGTCGGTTAGACGGAAGCAACACCGCACTGCAGCGTTGCACGTTCAGGACAAATTGAAACCCACAACGGCACCTTACCTGAGTCCTGCCATGTCTATTAAGTCGCATAAATCCAATCGAGTTATGGACTTCAGACCATCGGCCTCATTGCCGAGCACCCCTCGCAGCCAAAGGAGCTATCAAAGTGACTCGACACAGGTAAGGAACTGAGAAGGAAATGCAACAAGAATACTTAGTGTCGACTGAGTATTTAAATCAGTCAGTTTAAAACAGTCTTCAATACGTTTTTTTTCCCCAAAGCAAATTAAAATGGAGGAGGAACAGGAATATGAAGATCAGGAAGATGAAACTGAAGACAGAAGTGAGATTTTTTCCTCAGAAGTCACTTATTCATTACACAAATTACAAAACAGTGAGTTAAAGCTTCTTTTTACCTCTCATATCCAACATAGCTCAAAATGACACAGATGCCCTTCAGTCTGATGAATCAAGAGATTCAAATGGAAGTGATGTCATCATAATTCCTCACCCACCAAAACCACATAAACAGGTGATGATCATACAGTTGACTAACAGACAACAGACATGTTACATAAAATAGAATGTCAAACATTCAAAAAAAAAATCGCCTCTGGCTTTCTCAATAGGGGATTAAAGCATTATGTGTTATTTTTCTAGCAGCCGCCTGTTTAATCTACTAAGAGTCAGGTGATATGACTAAAACCCTTTTAGTAATTTTCAACAAAAATCTTTACCTCAAGTCATTTTCAACTACAATAAGGAACGACATCATGTTACAGTAATCTGCTTGAAATCAAAAAAGTTTTCTAACTGAAATGAAAGCCATACCATATATTTCTCAACATTGTCATTTAAATGACTGAACACTAATACAATATAGTTAGATTTAAATCTGGAGGATCACTTTTATCGTTATTATAATAATGTAAATCGTCTAAAGTGCCCCTTGTGGCAAATCAAAGAATGCAACACATACTTGCATTGCATTATTAATTGCTATTTAAAACATTTTGGAAGATTCTGTGAAATCCAGCTGGCATTCATGTACTTGCATAGAATATGTTTCTAGTCTTAGATGTCAAGAGTCAGCTCTATATTATAAAATCATACATTTGTCTTTATGTCTCACAGGGAGACAGACTCAGAGTGGAAATCCTGTCACTTTCTTTTAACCGCTCTTCCAGTGTTGCACTTGACCAATCAGTGCATCAGGTTTATGTAGAGTACCGCCTTCTAGGTATTCCCATGGAGACAACAGAAACGCCCATGTCCCTGCGTAAACCAACAGACGGGGAGGACATACATTATAACTTTACACGAGGTAAGGTCACAAAAGTGAAATTATCCTTGTGTGTCTTACATGTGCTTTAACATCACTCTGTGGAGACCCACCCACATTGGCCCAAATGTACATTTAACTTGCATTAGCTGTATATTGAAAATCAATTATGTTTTCCAATTTAGTTCATTTAAAATATATTAACTTTAAATGCAGTATTGGACAACACACTACAGTTATCATAAATCACAATAAAGTACTTTACATTTATCTTTGGTATGTTAAATGTTCAAAATAAGTGCACTTCTTTTTTTTTAAATGTACTTAAGTGTGTTAAGAAACACAGTCATCAAAGTGTCTCTCTTTAAGTATACTTAAGTGGCCTTTTATTTAATTAATATATTATCTGCAAGTTTTTGACAGCTTTATATCAAATTTTCTTGTACGATTTGAAGTTTGCATAGTTGAAATAAGCACACTTCTTTTTCACAAAGGCATCATGGCATTTAACAATTTAACATATTAACTTGGTATTAATGTAAAAAAAGGTGATAAAAAACTAACTTCATGTTCTTTAACATGTTATTATCATCAATAGTTATCCATGTGGATAGCATGGAAGCAGCTCCCCTGAGACATTACCTCTACACCATGCTGGAAGGTTCAGACCCCAACCAGGGCAGGTAAACAGAGAGAAAATGAGAGATAATGATAGATATAAAAATAATGACCGTTTCACATGGCAATAAAATTAAAAATGTATAAAGATCTTCTAACCTCTATGTTTTTTCCCCCCTCTAATCATCTAGGTTAAAGTTCACAGTAGTCAGTGAGCCCATGAACGAGCAAGAAGAATGTGAAGATGTCGGCTATGCCTACTTGGATTTACGAGAACTTCTGCTGACTGGAAATGATTTTATTGAAGAACAAATCGATGGTAAGATTCAGTCATTATGAAAAGAGATTACATTTAAACTTGAAATAAATGCATGACTGTGGTGTTTCTGTCTTTCAGTTGTTAGTGCGGATGAAGACCAGGATGTGGTGGGAAAACTGAAAGTATCTGTAGAGGCTGCACAGGCTCTGAATGGAATCTATCAGGAATATCATCAGATTGTGAAAAGTAAGAAAGGAGAACCCAAAAACAGCACAGAGAATGAGGAGGAAGAAAGTGGGATACAAAAAACCGAGTTGCATGTGCTTGATTTTGAAGTTGACGAAGACAGTGATTTTTACTGAAAATCTACAGCCTGAAGTTACGTTCAAATCAGGCCAGTCAGTTACAAGAACGTTACTTTTTTGTAAATAGTTACAACATTACAATTCAGTAACACTTTATTTCGATAGTCCAATTTAGACATTCTACTAAGTAACTTTGCAACTACATGTCAACTAGCCGTTAGTAGAGTATTAGTAGACTGTCAGCTTAATAACTTCTAACACTTTCTTGATTAATTTAAAGCTGGTGTATTGTTCCTTGTAGGAGTGAGGTTTAATTTCAACATTTATATGACTGCTACTAGTATGGTTCAGTCATGTTTTTGTAATAAAAGCAGATTTTTATTTATATAATTTATTGTATCGGCAGTGTGGTCTAACCTAGCTATCTTGGTATCGGCAAAACCACTATCGATCGACCTTAAAACACGAGCTATACACAGGTACCCACTCCTATATATGTAACAAAAACTTTTATTGGATGCAGTTATGACTGAGCAATTGGACAGCATAATGTTATATATATACACACACACATATATAATATGAAAATGATTTATTTATTGTTTCATTCATTCATTCCAGAGTAGATTCCAAATGTATAATTTAATAATTAAAATTAGTCATAAACAGCCATATTTACCTACATACTGTATGTGTTTATTAAAAAACATTATAAATACGTAAACATTGAAGCCATTCATGATGTGTGGTTTCCCAGAAGTGATGTCACAGAGGGAGGGGCGGGACTAGAACGGGACACAATATTTATGTAGTTGACATGTGGGCTTTCTGTCCAGTTCCTGTAATCCTGGACAGAAAGCTCTCCTTCTGCTGCTTTATTTTCATAAGCTCACAGTCACGGCAGGAGCGCGTTTGTTTCATAAGAGAGAGACCTTGATGTGTGTGTTTTGTCCTGTTGAAATAAAAGCTTCTGCCGTTCTCTTTTATTAGTGCTTGACTGATAAAGTTTTAATGGCATATGCTGATAAATGATATCTAGAGAATGTCTTTTTATGGTACACTGAAATGTTTCTGTATCTGAGTGTTTGTGTTTTTGATGTTGTCTTTTGCATTTAAGCAGATGTTAAACAACAGGTGAATCCCGGACAGAAACAAGCTATTTCCTCTCTCTCCTCTCTCTCTCTCTCTCGCGCTCTCTCTCTCTCTCTCTCTCTCTCTCTCTCTCTCTCTCTATATCCTCTCTCTCCTCTCTCAAAACTTGATCATTTATCATTTGATCATCTGCTTGTTCATTTTTCCACTCGAAACAACAACCAAAAGAACAGGTGTGGGTGTACTTTGAATCAATTTTCGCTGGAATTTCACAAACAGTTACAAAAAATGGCAAGTAAAACATTGATTTTTTTTTTTTTTTCATTTTGAAACTGGAAATATGTCGTGTTAAAACGACGGAATAACTTTTGTTTTGTAGTATTTAACCTGATAAAATATTATATAGATTTATAGTATTTATATAGTATAAAAACTATATATAGTTGTTTTTGCATTTGGATCAGCAAACAACACAAACAATGCAGAGTGAGAAGGAATTTTAGTTATTTTTAATAATTGCCATATAGCAATCATATATTTATGGCTATATAAATATTTTTATGTAAATTAACGTTATATTTAAAAAGATTTATAATAACTAAAAAGTTTTTAATAGCATTTATTTTTATTGTTTTAGTTACATAATTGGCTATTTAATTTTATATTTTAGATTTAAATGATTTTTAGCTTTTCATCAGCCCCAGTTTGGGAAACCTTGCACTAGTAATACAGAAACACCTCACGATTTTTTTTTGAGGGCATGTATATGCTAAAGTACTGCTAAAAATGGACAGAAATTGAGCATATATTCTAAAAAGTGCTTTTCTTCACCAGTAAAACGATTCAAAG
The DNA here is from genome assembly GCA_018155175.1 of Sinocyclocheilus anophthalmus. Taxonomy (NCBI): domain Eukaryota; kingdom Metazoa; phylum Chordata; class Actinopteri; order Cypriniformes; family Cyprinidae; genus Sinocyclocheilus; species Sinocyclocheilus anophthalmus. Next base: position 27,417 of record JADLZN010002001.1, on the reverse strand, counting down.
TTATTGATGACATCATCCTGCACTTAGGGGCGTATGCAAATTTCTGTTCAGTCAAATACTCTCTGGAATCTGAATGTAGTTTCCTGTTTGTGATGCAAACTAAAGGTTATTGGACGAGCCTTTGGATATGTTTTTAATAGGAAATATATCAGCATAAGAAAGAAAGAAAGAGTGTATGGGGTATATAAAGGATCTTTGTCCCTCGTTCAGTCATCAAACTAAATCCGTTTCAGTTCATGTCTGGCTCCCGGAAGGCCGGCCTATCAATCGCTCCATCTTCCCGCTCTCTTTCTCGTCGTCTCGCCTCATACGCCGCCTCCTCCTCTTCCACTCCTCCTCCTCTCAGCTCAGCGTGTGTTTTCTCCTGTGGAGTGACATTTCAGTAATGAAGCGATCTCTCAGTCAAGGGTCCCTCAGAAACTCAAACACTGACATCTAACAGCACACACTTCAACCACTGCTTTCTAGGCAGTACACACTCTCTGTTAATCCACACAAGTGTTCTAAACCTTGTGTGAATAAAAAGGTATTCTTTGGCATCAAAATGTTAATACGATCATCCTTTTGCAGCAAACCAACCTCAGTGCGTTAAAATCTGCAGTACAGTCCAAAGCTACAGATGCAAGGCTAGTAGAAATCTGGCTGAAGCTCATCAATCAGTTAATGGAAGACATCAGCAGGTAATATCCACTTTAGCTCAACATTCATCATGATTTTTGTCATGCATGTTTTAACTTATACAAACTCCTGTGTCTCAGTTTCAGAATTCCTGACATGGAGGGGAAGCCCAATCTCACAGCCCTGGACATCCAGCAAAAGATGTTACGGGACCGTGCTCTGGAGAACATCATGAAGGGGGCAAAACACTTGTTTGAGGAAGCCACAGATGTTAATAAGTGCTTGAGCATCATTGAAGGCTGGCTGGACAAACTCAAGCAACTCGCTGAGGAGGTATTTTTTTATCCTGTGTAGGATTGGAGCTACAATTAGGGATACACAAAGTTTTTTTTTTTTTACTAATCATTACTAGTAAGTTGATTATAAATATACTGACTCTGGATATTTAGTTTTGTATGCTCATTTAATTCAAGTGTGCTGTCTAGTGCTCACTTAGCACAGTTAATCTTTAGAAACTAATAATTTAATAACAATATAAATTTTTCATACTGTACATTATAATATTGTGACCAACTTAAATAGCTTGTATTTATTTTTGTATTTATGGGTGTTTAGTTGTTTAGACAAAATTAGTGTATAATTTACCTTTCCTAACAAAAAAAATTTAAAAAAAAAAAAAAAAACTGTTTTTTTTTTTTTTTTTTTTTTTTTTTTTTTTTTTTTTTTTTTTTTCCCCCCCCCCCCCCCATTCGGCTATTTATCAGTTAGCATCCAGTAAAATATAGAAGTTAATTGGTATTCAAACAGAATTGTATATGTGCATCCAAATATCCAAACTAAAATTCAGTTGTTTTGTTCACCACGCTGTCCCTTTTCTCCTTAGGTTTATGCCATGGTATATATATATATATTAAAAAATCACCCCATAGCTTAATTATACTTTAATTACGTACTTGGGTTAGTCTCAACATAGCAAGACTTTCACTCTCAACAAAAGGAAGGTCAACATTGCTATAGTACTACCAAGAAATGCCCAATTTGTCTGTGGTGTATGGTGTGTGTTGAAATGTGTTTAGGGTGGTCTTATGTTATGACTCCGCCATATTGGTTACACTTTATTTTGATAGTCCTCTTCAGACATTCTACTAACAGTAAGTAACTTCGCAAATACATGTCAACTAGAAGTCATTAGAGTATTAGTAGACTGTCTAATAAATATCTTCTAACACTTTATTTTGATAGGTCCACAACATACAATATACTGACTGGTAATTTTCTTATTCTGTTGATTTATCGATAACCCTAAACTTAACCTAACAGTCTACTCTGAGAGTTAGTAGGCATGTAGTTGCAAATTAATGAGAATTAGTTGACATGGAGTTGCAAAGTTACTAAGTTGAATGTCTAATGTGGACTATCAAAATAAAGTGTAACCGAAATTAATTCAAAATTCAGTTGAAATCCTTTTTGACAACTGCCGAACATCATACGATAACTGTCGTGCTTTGCTGTGATTTGCATGCATATTTATTTCTGAAATGCTGGAAAATATTTACAAGAACAATATTTTATAACTGCTCCACCACAGCGAGTGGGAGCAGAAAGAGAAGAAAAGCATGTAAACATTCAAAATGGGTCTTTATTATGGCAGCAGCAAGAATGCAATACCTGCAAAACGGATATATACATAACTATATCGCGTATAATTATATACAACTATAAGGCATCTATTTTCCTATTTTTAAACAGGAGATTTAAATAAATAATAAATAGGATTATATATTATAAAATATGCTTGGAATAAGAATACATTTAACACTAAATCCTTCTTACTGATCTTCGGACACTGATCTTCTGCCATAAATACATTTTTAAATACATTTTGCACAATAATAAGAAAAAGTTGGTAAATAAAATGAATTTTATTTACAGCAGACAATCTGGCCACGTGAGTAGCTCGTTCCCGGGTTCGTAGAATCACAGAACTAGCTTCTCCACTGTGAATAAATCCATAAATTTTATTACTGATGTGCCATGTAAATGTATTTTTACAGATGTCCACATGAGAAACAATTACCATCTTGATCAGGCTTATGACGTGATCATTAGACCAGTAAAGAAAAACTCATGGAACACAGATGTGAAATACAAGCCTTTCTACTTCAACAAAATGTGAAATATATGACATGCCAGAGTGCTTTGGATGCACTGTGGGATTTATAAAGTGGGCCACAGCCACCAAGATGTCTTTTTCCCCTTTTCCTATAAGAAAAAGTGTTAACACTTTTAGATATCTCTATAGCACCGATGCAATCTTTTTTATTGCTGGGTCTCATAATTACTCATTTAACTCAAATTAAACCAGTCTTTCCACATAGTTGTATGTATGTACTATTAATGCGAAGACTCCCATTTTAATTGTCAGATGTTCAACAAAAGTGGTGGGGTTGACTGAGCACAACTCAGCAAGCCCTAACACAGCAGTAAAAAACAACAGTAATGAGGATTACAGCTTGTTTCCTGTGTGGAATTGTGGGGGCTGGGATCAGTGGGAGGGAGCGAACACAAGAGACAGACTGGGAGAGGTGTCATATCACTCTCATGAGACCTACTGTAATTACACAGGATGTTTTGGGTAAACATTTGAATGGTGCAGTTTCCATGCTGATCCTGGTGTTTTCTTGCTTTTTATTAGTAGACTTTCTTCTGATACACACTGTGTTGATGCATTTTCATACTCCAGTATCTTTTCCAATGAAACTCAAGATGTCCTATATGATTTTTGATGATGCCACTGCTTAGACACTCATGACAAAGATTGCCCATTGCTATCCATCCAAATTATTCATTTATATCATTTGGCGATGAAGAGTTTTATAATGCCTATAAAATCTTGCAATGATGCTGCCAAGTAAAACATTTACTTCCTGCTCAGCTTCTCAGATGCTAGAATTTTACATTTTCTGATGAAAACCCCCAAGTCTCCATGATATTCTAGTTCTTAGATATGGCCTGATCCCTCCTTCAATGTAAGCTTACCAAGTAGAAATCGCAAATCCAATCACTTAGAAAAGTAATAGCACACTTTACCTCAACATTTGAGGTATAATTCATGTTTGTAGCTACAAGAAAAGCTACATTTTGTCCAATCCTTAACCCTATGAGCAATCGAAATAGTGATTCATGCCTAAGCAACCGCCTCTAATGAGTTGAGAAGGAGAAAAAAACATATTCTTTAGATGATATGTAGGTATTTTAACGACTCTCTTCTGTTCTCAACCCTTGCCGAGGGGGCTGAACCACCGAAACCGAGCAGGTGTTCTGCATTGACAAGAAACATAGGAATAGGTGGTGTCCTTTCTGTTCTGCTCCTAAGGTGTAGCCATCTACACGTCCTGCCCCAGATTGGTTGGGGGCTGGTGGCACGAGAGCAGAGGGGTGGTGGAGGAGTAACAGCAGCCAAACGCATTGTCTGTCTCTGGGTCTTGGGAAAGAGGGGATTTGCCCCTGAAACCATGAGGCCTCATGGGTGGAACAACCTCAATGTTTCTCTGCAGGACCAACCTACTTCCCTTTCTTTTGCTCTCTCTCCGCCTTCAGTACTGTGCAGAGCTCACGTTTAGGGTAAACACTTCTTAGAAATTCTCCCTGTGGGTTACCTCATTCCATGAATCCCCCTCTTCGAGTTTTGGAAAGGGTGAAGGGGAACCCTAGTGAGCCATGTAATTGTATGTTCCAATCCCTTTCTACTCGGAGAACAAAGTTGGACAAAAGGTCATGGCCCCAAACAGGACACTTGGCTGAGCGAGGGGAAATCCCTCTGAAGAGGCTTCCTCTTGCTCACTAACTTGGAATTGAGGAGTTGTGATAGATTTGATGGCTAGTGAGTTGTGGGAGCCCTTAAATTTGGAGCTGGATGCACCTTCTGTGACCCTAATAGCTATTTAAGTAAACAAAACTAATGTCAGATGTAGGTGTAGGTGCCAATGGCTATTAACCTAGAAGTAACTCTGACCTGTCACCTGTCAGCACTGTGTCCGATTTAATGGAAAAAGGAGTGGCTTCTCTCCTCAGTGTGAAGCTCTGCATTAAGCCATTCAATTTTCTTTCAGCAGTGGCCTCTTTGGTGTTAGATTTTAGGCTAACTAAGTCTACTCCCAAGGTTCAAATCAGGGTGACGTGCCTTGCCGAAATGGGAGGAGAAAACTCTCAGGCTTTTCATCTCCAAGTAAGCTGTGTAAACTTCTAGTATCAAACTAACGTCTGCAGTCACGAGAGCCAGATGTTATATCCAAGAGGGTTGGATTAAACACATTATTTTGTGTTGTTTCTTTCTCAGCTCTGGGTGAAAGAGCTTTTGGAAACTGCATATCAAGATCTCTCAAATCATGCCAAAGGGATATTTCTGATAACTTCCGTTATCATTTACTATTCCCATGTTGTTCCAAATCTGTAAGAATTTCTTTCTCCTGTGAAACATGAAAGGAGACATTTTGAAGATTGCACTGGTTGCTCTTTTCCATGCAATTATAATGAATGGGGACTGGAGTTACTCAACTCCAATACTCAGCAAGAACTGAAAAATGGCACAGAAGTAGTCCGTATGACTTGTGCTCTGTATTCACAATTTGTTAATGAATCAGATATAGCTCAATTTCATTAATTTGTTTGTGTTCCAGACAAGAAACCTTTATTTTGCTGCGTTTGCACCAGAGTTCCTACTCGACTGATGTTCGTATCACCAGCGGACTGCTGTGAGGAACAACAAATCTGCTGTATGGGTCATTTCCAAGACTGTAAGACAACAAGAGGCAAAAATAGACATGTCTGCTGTCTGTTACTCACGAGACAGGCATATGGCATTACTACACATGTCTACATCGCACATGTTTACACTAACCAGCATATAGTATCCTATAACTAACCTAAATTACTATGAGGCAAACCCCATTTCAAACCACGGCCCATCTCACATGCATTTTACAGTAACAAACTCTCCATTATATGACCATAATGTAAATGAACGTCAACAAGAGAATATAATCACCAAAGATCTGCATCAGTCTCTGTAATGCTTGACTGGCTCACAAGACAAAGACTGACTAGACTGGGATTACTGTGTATAACAAAGCATGAGCAGTCAATATTTGTTCCGCCTAAGCCAAATGATGTTGTCAGCTACTCAGCACTAGCCAAATTAAGCTTTGTCCTTAGATTACAGAAGCTTTATCATTCTCAACATGGCATCTCAAAGTCCCATAAATATTACAGAACTGCACTCCAATTGAAGTGTGATACCTTGAAACATTGTATATGCCATACGCAAATCATCAATTAAGATGTTTCCAGTTGAGTCAAGGATTCCATTTGCTAAATGGAGGAGGCGAATGTGGGTCAGTGTGTTGAGAATGTAAACCACATAGCTCAGCTCGAATTCTGGGTGATTTGTGGTGAGCCTCAGCGCCACTCGGTAGATTACGCTGCATTTTAACAGAACAAATCTCAAATGCAGTCTAGTGCTTTATTTCACCCACACAGTCTTGTTGACATGCACCATTTTATTTTTTGCTGCTTGTTACGTCCCATAGTTGTTGACGAAGACGTGACCTGCAATTGAACTTTATGGGTTGATGTGAACAGATTGCGACTGCAGAGAAACCCAAGTAATTGTGGGTCCGCTGGAAAGCCTAAAACGCGAAACAAATATGCCTGCTGTCAAGATGGATGCAGGTGGGTTATTATCTAGTTCTTAACAGAACATTTGGGTGGAGAAGACACTGAAGACAATTGTTGTTTATCGTTGGAGCACCAGCATCGACTCGTCAAGCAACAGTTAAGATGAAACGATAAGAAACAAGGCACATGCAAAGAAAAAAATCAATTGAATATGCACAGAAGAAGATCTCTAGTCTGATGAGGACTGAACCGTCATCCTATTTCACTGTTGCCAATATTGCTCTTTATCTAGTTTGACATATTAGTAGTATTTGCAGATGACAGAGCTGGTAAAAATATAGATTTCATGTTAATGATTGTGCGTTTGCGGCCTATTTTGAATGTTATGCAATAAAAAGACAGTGTACTGCAAAATAATGACAAGATTGCAATGCATTATATTGCATCGTCCTCATGGGCTGCATGAAAAAAATAAAAAATAATACACATATTTAATCCAATTCATAAAAACTCATATGAACTGGTTCATTTTTAGTGAATCATAAACACAGTGTGACTAGTGTAAAGCAATTTATGAACAAAATATGGACCTTTGAATGGCAGCTCTTATAGTGAATTACAAACTGTAGTGAGGAAGTGGATGTCAGAATAACTAGAATGACAAAATAATATTATGGACAGTTCGTTTTAGTGAAATTGAATATAGTACAACCAATTAATAAAAAATGCTATTATGTCCGACTTCTTCTGTTGAGTTAATCAAAAACAATAGCACAAGAAGTGTAGTCCAATCATTAACAAATTAATTATACTAACTGGTTCGTGTAGTAAATTTTGCAAATGAAAGGCCTGGATAAAAAATGTGAGTTGCAGCTATTATGTTTTTTGTACTTTTTTCAAAATTATGACAAGGAAACTTTTAGGCATTGTCGTCAAAGGCCTGAATGCAAAAATAAAATAAAATTAAATAAATAAATAAATAAACAACAACAAAAAAGAGCCTTACACACAAATAGTCCAATTCATGAACAAATAACTCATTCAAACTGGTTCATTTTAGTGAATCATAAACATACAGTGTGACAAGTTTAAAGTGATTCATGAACAAATTACTCTTGTGAGGCAGTTCTTTATAGTGAATTAGAAACTTAAGTTAGGTGTGGACTGTCCGGATAACTTCGAATGAGAAATAATTCTAAAGATATGGTTCTTTTTAGTGAATCGAATCCAAACAGCAGGATCAGTATAATCCAATTCATGAACAAATTACTCTTAGGTGACTCAAAAACAAAATACAATAAGAAACGGAGCAATTCCAATAGGGTCCTCACACCATCGGTGCTCGGGCCCTAACAAGTGTACAGGTATTTTCACAACTTTCAACTTTTTATGGAGTTCTTGTTTACTGAAAATTTCTCTTTTTTTTCAGAAAGATGTTTCATCAGCTGAACAATCAGTACATTGTTAAACAACACTGAAACACACTGTACTTCTATCTCTCACAGCCTCATTTTCATTCCTGTCAAAAATGTAAAATATGGCACATCCCTGACTAAGGTCAGTTCCAAAACAAATTATTTTTTTGAGGCAGTTCTTTTAATGAATAGTTCAAAAAGATGAGTTACTGGTTTGCGTCAGTCTAAAAAAACACTGTGCTGTATAATTTACAGCATTAGCGGAGAGTAGACTTCTTTCATAAGCAAACAAACTAGACATTACAAATTAAATGTACTCAGATGAATTGGAATCAAATCAAAGCAATTTAAAAATCGAGAGCTTGTAAATCAGAATCTTATTTAAACTGGAAATTTGTACCGATATCCAGTCCTTGCAGATAAAATGCACTCATCAGATACTGAGGTGGATCAAAGGCGAATAAAACTATGCAGTGAAAAACACTGTGCAGCAACTAGGGACATTCATAAAACATGTCCATCTTTAAAGCTTAGACTTTGATTCTACATTTCAAAAAGAACAGTCAGCGTAAAAATTCAAGGCCGATTTCATCCAAGCCATGGATTGGAGTCGGTCTGTTAGCATCTGTTTAATCTTGCTGATGATAGCTGTCTTGCCTTGTATTTAAGGGACCTTATCTGTGGATGTATTATCTGAAGCACAGATGGTGTGTGTGTTGAGGGTCACAACAAATGGGAAGGAAATGTCGTAATTGGCTATGCTTCAGTAGAGTGGACTGAATATACCTGCTCAAGTTGACTATGGGAAAAGGCTAAATGAGATTAGCCTGTGCCATGTGGTATCTGTGGAAAGGAGACCCAATATACTTGAGCATTTTAGCCTTTAACTGAACCCTAAAGCTTGCATTCATGCTGTCTAAAATATATATACTGTATTCAGGCTAAATAACACATTGAGATTTTGTTAGTCATCTGCATGACTAAAGGCTGTCCCTGTTCACAAATATTTGACCCACTTTCACAATGTCCTGAACACTGTGCTCTTTAGAAGAACCTAGTAGAGAACTAGCAGCAGCATAATTCAGAAAGAGGAATTCCCAGTGACAACATTTACCCAGTGTTTAGTTGCTATGCAGCATAATAGGAACAAGGATTTTCAAATAACATTTGGGATATTCCCATTACTCAGCAACTCCATTTACTCTTTTAATCTAAATTGCATCTAAACAGTATAGAATGGATAAAAAACTGTGTTATGGAGTGACTATGGTAATACTAGTTGATTTAACGAACAACCTGACTCTAACACCAATAGTAAAATGTGTATTTATGATTGATTGATGATGATTGATTGCCTATGGCCCAAATAAAAAAAATTAAATGTCAAGGCTACAAGTACATTTGAACATGTGACATTATGATATACAGTATGAAAAATGTATAGTAATTTTGAGATGCCGTTTTATATTATCTTTGGGAACATTATAGAGCATATATAAGAATGCACAATTAAATAGCCAATATTGGCAGATACAGTGAATTAAATAACCAATAGGATCTCATATACAGAGCTGATGGTAGGAACTGACATAGTGTAATCTGGATGACATAATCAGATTTTTAAAAAAACGCTAAGTACTTGTAATTAGAGTACATTACATTTAAAATACTCATAATCAGATTCTGTACAACGGCTGCGTGCGTGGCCCCTTTAAGACTTGTTGCCCTTTTAAGACTTGTCGCCATTTTAAGATTGCGCAGCAAAGTTTGAGAGAAGAGATGCGAGCCGATCCAAATCCAGGTGTAATATGTGTGCGTGCATCCTGTAAAGTGAGTTGTTCTTGTTAAATTATGCTTAATATTGAGATTAAGTTGTAATCTTGCCGGCATTTGCAGCTATGGTAATTATTTTCGATTGATTGAGCGTGCATAACCAGCTCCTGTTTACATGCACGTTATGTATATCTGCCGTGAAATTCTATAATCGCTTCATTTCTGCTGTTCTCATGTTCTACGTTGAGATAGTTAATCTGTCTATTGTGAATTGCAAGTATAAGTGTGTTAATGAAGATTGTGGTTAAATGGCCTATTCAGATGCTAATATGGTAATCCATTGAGCTGTAGCATTTCATTTATTTCAGTAATATTGATAATGTCAAATTATTGGATTTGAAGTTTGTATTATTCACTTTATTGTATTTGTTCTCTTTGTACAGACCATACCTATTACATGTGCCATAGCACAGTAAAGTCATCAAAGAAAGAACTGTTGTTGACTGAGTTCCTGGGTTCTGACCAGCCCACCAGGGCAAGTGATCCCTTCCACAGTCCTTTAAAGATAGACGCAAAATTTCCAAATCCTACAAATGGTCCTTCGAGCCGGATGATCACTTCTCTGGATTAAGATGTCAGTCAGTTCTGAACCAGTAAATCCCTCGGTTCGCCCAAAGCGCCGTCCAGCCTATTTACAAGACTATGAGGTGGGCTTGCAGAGCTTCCGTAAATCAGCATCACCAGTTAGTACGAGAGAACAACCGGTGGAGTCATCCGATGACGATTACTCTTCATCACAGGTTGGAGCATCTGCTGCAAAGCCTAAGAGAGAGCACAGTTTACCTATCTTTTCTTCTCCTTCGAGGCTGACAGTCAGGGATAAGCATCGTGACCGTCCAAGTCTTCTGCAGCAGCACATTTCCAGTCCTGCCCACCAGACATCACCACAATATCCAAACCGAGAACTACAGTTTGAATCCAATGCAGAGTTCGTTCCCCTTGGTGATGAAGTTGATGGATACCAGAGCGATAGATCAGATGCTAGCTCCCTAAAGTTACAAAGGATCTCGGAGGAGAATTTAAAGCTTCGTGAAACACAGCAGGCCATACAAGCTGACCTTAAACGGATTGAGACAGCCAAAGATGAGCTGATTCAGCTTTTAGACAGAGCCTGTAGTCTGCAAAGACCTTTATCTATGTAGCGAATTAGCTCATGGGGAAATATGAATAATTAACCATAACTAGTTATGATTAACTATTCATATTTTAGATCCGCTGTAGATATTTGCTGACCACTCAGGGTCAACCGTCTTGTCAATTCTAAGAACGTTAATTTCCTGGTTAAGGGAAATAACTTTCTTACTGTACAATTCTATAAGTTTGTAACGTAAATCTGCATGATCAGTGACTCCGGTTATCAGTAAACAATGAACACATCAAGTGTGATACAAGTAAGGTTTTATTAACTACATAAACACATAAACTAGTCTAACATACTACATAAACACAGTTTTTAAACCCAGGGGGGGGGGCCCCGGGTCTAACATACACGTACACACACACACACACATACAGTTGGTATAGGAAAGGGTTAAAGTTTAGCACTAAAGAAAGAGACATAAGGAATGACATTTATGGAACCATTTTGCATATTCAGCCGATCTAAGCCTGAGGGAAAACGTCAGATTCTTAGCTCAAACCACCTTGTAAAAGGTGTAACTGATACTTAATGCAACAATTAAATCGACTAAGTTTGATACTTGCTTATGTCTGAAAAAGATTCCTGATGCAATCTTAAGGCCCAAGATCTGGCTGAAGTTGGTTGATGAGAAAGAACAAGTTTGCGTCAGAGTAACTTGATGAATGAAAAGGATAGGCCGGAGCCTGGCACAATGCTTTGGTATCCTGAAGTGTTTTCTCACATCTTCATCTTAGCATTCTCACTGAACCACCAACAGGACGGGTCACATGGTGTGTCAGCTTTTAAGGTCAGAGAAGATCCCCGCCTCTCAAGATGGGCTTATCCAATGAGAAAAGCCGGAATCCCAAGTGGGCAATTGAGATCCTGTTGAATGTTTATGACTCTTTGTGTGGAAACATAGAACTTAGTATCTGGAACTTGAATCGAAAATACTAAAGGTTCTCAGGGCACTAATAGATTGCCTACGTACCAACAAATAATATACATTCTTGTTTAGATCATCAGAAGGCGAATTCATAGATACTAAACAAGCTATATGTAAGGTTATATGAATGAGTGGTTTATCGTAAGCACGAATAAAAATAGTCTATAATACAACAGATTAATACAAAACAGCAATAATACACACAATGGCCTGAAGAAAATGTGTGTTCATTCAAAGAAGGTTTTTCTATGAATTAATTAGTAGAACAGTCCATCTCTCCTGTGCATTTGTACCCCTTGTTACTGGAGAAAACAGAATGAGAGCCGGCTCACATTCCACAAGGTTGTAAATGTATCGAGTTACCATGAAACCAGGGTCTTGTTCGGCGTCCTGGGGTGTTACAAAGTATTTGTGAAAGCTAGCTAACAAAAAATATATATTGTGTGTTTGATTGGACCAGACGCTACAAACTTCCCCCTTTTCGGACGTTGTTGTCCGTAGAATAGACAACAACGACCGATGTCAAGGTGCAGAACAATCGAACACACACCTGCCACTCCCGGCTGGAAGACAGTGGTGGCTCTCTGGCTGTTGGTGCCGTGGTGGATGCTGACAGGTGGTGTGCTGTGGTGATGTAGGCTTTAGCAAGGTGTGGGTCCTCGAGCTTATGCAGCATGTGTCGAGGCTGTGTCACCTGTCATCTTGAAGTGAGTTAGTCCGGGTAGGATGTTTTTGTTGATGTTGTTAGCCAGTAGGCTATCTGTGGTACCCATGATGTGGGACAGCTGGGTTAGACTCTCACTGGTGAGAGTGCAGGTGGTTCCAGGGATTGCCGGGGACTGTTATGGAGATTCTATCGTGTGTAGATAATTTCTGACTGACCTAGTGATGATGACAGGAAAGCGGCAGGTGGTTGTGAGCACTCTGCTTTGCTCAACGTCACTAGAAATACGATGTTTGCGGTGTCGCTTGGCTCTCGTGGCGGCACCGACTTGAGCTTGCCTGAGTTGCGTTGGTAGAGCTTTCGCTGTTGGGCAAGTGGGGGGGGGGGGGGGGGGCCCGTTGCACTCAATTCCAAACGTGCTCTGGCTGTTCTGGAGGTGTCGACCGGTTTCAACGGGATGCTCCCTCCCGTGCGCAACGGGGCCTGATTGCATGTGTTGCAAGGAGTCAAGGAGTCAGAGGTTTGTCCTTCTCCATACTCCTTAGTTGAGTTTTGTTCAAAAAGCTCTTTTGCGAGTGTCAGCAGCTCATGTAACCCAGAAGTAGGCGTGTCCAGATGTCCTTGTGTAGCCTCCGTTCAGCAACCGTGTGGAGGAGGATGTTGTGGTGGAATGCTGTTGGACATACCGTGGTGTTTGAAGGATGAGGACGCCTTTTCCCAGTGGATGGTCTGGAACCTGGGTCTGTTGCCATGTTGATGGCTCTGTCCTCTTCTGGCTAGGGCTTTCTGTAGAAGGGTTTTGCATAGTGGCAATGCTGGGTGCCTTCTGGTGGCCGCTTTGGATTCTGAGTTGTGAAGTTAAGAATCAGTGGGGTTTGACAAACACCATTAGTGGAGGCCTTGTGCTTGTTAAAGGCCTTCCGTGTCAGGTTACGCAGCTGTTGATTAGGCATTGTGCGGCAGGCCCTAATGCCTAGATGAATTCTTGCAGCTGGGGTCCTCCGCCATCCCAGGGTAATCGTAAGCTTTGGAGTAAGTTTGTCAAAGTCAGTGGTAGTAAGCATGGGGAGTTTCACACCGGCCCTGCTTGGCGTCTGGGGCAGCGATCAGTCCGTGTTCAGACTCTGGGTCTGAGAGTATTTAGGTTGCCAGATGTGTTGTCTCTGGCCAGCTCGTTGGGGTCTGTGGGGTCACACAGTGTGTGTCTGCAGTGATCCTCTGGAAAGGTCCTTGCCCCAACCCCTTGTGGCTGCTGATTGGTGACGAGTGAACAGTGGCTCTCGCCCCCCCCCCACCTCGCAGGTTCGGACTCTTGGCTAAGGGGGTCAGGGCCTGCTGGCTAGGGGAAGTTCTGTTTCGTTTTTTCCCTATCTGTTCGCCTTGTGGTCTGCAAGCATATTGCAGTTCATTTGTGACACTGAATTCACCTCGTTCCGTTGCTTCGGTTCGCCTGAAAATTATATTTTTTTTTGTTGCAGCTGCAGAGGTTTTCAGGGAGCTGACTTGTGAAGTGTCAAGCAGAAGGCTTTGGCTCTGCAGCTGCAGAGGTTTTCAGGGAGCTGGCTTTGAAGTGCCAGCACGAGGCTATCTGGCTCCCTTTCCCCCATTTTGTCCCAGCGGTGGCAAGGTCCGTTTTTATGTGAAGGGATTGTCTATCTGTGGCTGACGTCGGAGTTGTTGTTGAACCTTGCTGTCTTTTGCTTTAGGGGACTTTTTTCTGTTTTAAGTATTCTTTCTTCGGTGAACCATGTTATTTAAGTTCATTTTTAATTGCGGTTATCCCTCTTGTCCTTGTCGGGTGTGGAGACCTCTAGTCTCTGTCTGTAGGTGCAGTGGCGTGGCCTTGGAAGGCCGCTAAGATTGTGGTGCGTGGTTTTTTGGGTTTTTGTCTCTTTCATTTAGTTCCACATATGTTGTTTTTTTAAGAGTGACTTTGTGTGAAACAGTTCTCTTTTCAAGTTCTGTGTGATGGCTTTTTCCAGTGGCGCTTGGTGTCTAGCAGTTGTTAGAGCCTCTGTGAAGACTGGTGTTTTCCTTCTGTCGCACCATTCTGTGAGGATCTTTGCATACGCTCTGTGCTTTTTCTCTTTGAGCAGGTGTCAGTTCTCTGTAGAATTTTGTGACTTGCAGTTTCAGCTCATTTACTTCCTGTCTGTGGCCCTTGAGGGTGTGGGCCGAGGAGTGGATGATGCTGGTCAAGTGTTCGCTTTTGTCGCAGTCTCGCTGTTCCTTTCTTTTCCATGGCAGGTCGTTGGCTGCTTTGAACTGAATGATGTCCATTACAGTGCTCTACTGAGGGTCCAGGTGGTCCTGGTGAGCTGCCAGGGATGGATGTCTGTGGAATGTCTGCGACAAACTGGCACACTTGTGGGAACACCAGAAAGAGAGAGACACAAGGCAAATGCAGGTACGTACAGAGGCGTTAAACTATCTCTAAGGGGAACGGCAGTGTAGGCCGTGTAAGGTATGACTAGATGGTGGGAGGCAGCTAGTGAGGTAGGATGCTATGATTTTGTGTTCGTGAACACAAAGGAAGAGTTTGAGTAACTTTGTTGAGGGACCGTAAGCAGGGGTCAGCTGATGACCGGGGCTATATATGTGGTTCACGGGTTTGGTCACTATGGCGAAACTGAAATAAAAAAAGATGAACTCAAAAAAAAAAAGGAACATTTTTCCCTATTTTAGTTGTTTTCTAAGAGATATAGCTAAGCAGGTATCACTTGTGGGTGATGCTGAAATAGACTTCATAAACCTAGGGTTAGACCGTTAGCTAAACTAGCAGGGACACACCAAAATACCTCGTCAAAAAAAAAAAGAAACAGTGGGAATTGTTCCTAGTTCTATCTTAGCCTACATTGTGTTGAATGGTAGCTGCCCTTCAATGTATTAGGCATGGCACTGAGGCGTGAGGAGACGTAGAGAGGAAACAGGGATTATGCTATTAATAACCTGTATAACTGTTTAAGGAAACGACAGTTGCTAGAACTACTGTAAACCTATCCAAAAGCGACGATGGTGATGGTGGAATAACTACTAAAATAAGGTATAAAAAGTAAAACAAACAAACAACCAAAAAAAAAAAAATGATAAAATAAAAAAAAAGGGGGCCTAAGAGCTGGAGGAAATAAAAAGGGGGAAAGTAAATGTAAATACAAATATATCAATAAAAAAATTAAATAAATAAATAAAAAATAAAAAAATAAATAAAAATTGATTTAATTAAAATATCAAATTTAATACAAATCAATTACGCTGAATTGGTACATTTGTGCTAAACAAATGTAAATAAATGGAATAAAATTAAAAAGAGGTAGAATAAAGTCAAACAAAAATAAAGAGAGAGAGGGGGAGAGAGAGGGAGAGAGAGGTGTGGTTAGAAAGTTACACTTTACACGCCTATCCTAGCGTTAGTCAGATGCTAACAGCTAGCAGTTGAGGTAAAGGGCTTAGCTTAAGAGTTAGCGTTAGTTACACGCAATTCTTTGTTTACACACAGGTCTGTGAAATGAATGCTGTTGTCAGATTAACCGGAAGAATCTGCTCACACTTCCGGGGTCACGTGATGCTAGGAGACCAATGCAAACTCACAACAGGTGCAGGTGGTGTTTTTTTTGGAGCAGGACCTTTGCACCTGTCGCTATGTCTTTTATGTAGAGCATGCATGCGGGAGCATATGCATGTCTCCCGTACACAATTCAGCTTTTCCTTACTCCTAAATATTGAAACAGCCTACTATGGCACCTCCAGTTCTTCACCCCGGCTGTGGTTTCGTAGTTAGCTACGCTAGAATAACACATTAATTTTACGTAAATGTTTCACACGAGCGAGTCAAAATGAAATACAATGAAACGTAACACATAATAAGGCCTTAAATAAATGAAATGAGGAGTATAGCTCAGATAACCTACACAGTGCTGAAAAAGGGGATATCTTCGCCCAAGATCAGACCGATTCAATCTGGTACCATTTATATGAGCTGCTAAACCTGAGATTTCGTCGTCAGAAAATAGACTTATGCTCCACTAACAACAGAGATTAGGATTTCTTCGCTAAAATCAGGTTAGTTTCTTATCGTACGATTTAAAAACATTATAGCACTGAAACTTTCTAATACCTGTAGGAAGGCACCTTCAAGCTATAGTTTTATCTGAGTATATTCAGAAACTGGTGCGCGCATGTATAAGAAGTTACGCAAATGTTTCACATGAGCGGGTCAATATGAAATACAAGGATACATAACACATAATAAGGCCTTAAATCAGTGATATGAGGAGCATCGCTCAGATCACCTAAACAGTACTGAAAAAGGGGATTTCTTCACCCAAAATCAGACCGATTTATTCTGGTACCAATTATATGAGCTGCTAATCCTGAGATTTCGTCGTCAGAAAATAGACTTGTGCTCTACTAACACAGAAATTAGGATTTCTTCGCTAAAGTCAGGTTAGTTTCTTATCGTACGATTTAAACACATTATAGCACTGAAAACTTCTTACTGCTCGCAGGAAGGTACATTCAAAATATAATTTTATCTGGTTTTGATCAGGAAATGGTATGCACATGGAGAAGAAGTTACTAAAACTTATGAAACAGAAACATAAGATTGATTATTGGGTCTGCTTACAAGCAATGTTTAAAACGACTCCACCGTTCTAAAATACTGCTCGTACTGCATAAAGTAGGAAACTATAGTTTTCTGGTTAGCTTGTCAAAGTTTATGGGGGTCGCATCATGCGCTGCTGCAGGGAGGCTTGGAAGGGACCCCCTCCTCTCTGAGGTTGCTGGAGGTATTATGGGTCTGTCAGCTGAGTTGTTAAGCAGAAAGTGCTGACTCCCCCCTTCGTAGCTTGGTGCACCTAAGGGAGTCTGCACTGCTGAGTGAGGATGAGGGAGTAGGGTGTCTCTCCCACTGCGAGAGACCTTTTGCAGCCTATAAGAGTCCCTGAGTCCTCTTTGGACCATGTCAAGTTTGTCTTGAGTGTTTTCGCTGCTGGTACAGAGTCTCAAGTATGGCAAAATTGTGTAAGAGCTAGAATTGCCGCTGATAATGGTACTTTGTGTGGGTGTTTCCCTTCCAGGTCCTTTCTGGCTACCTTTTACAGGTGCTCTTGCTGTTCAGCAGCTGTCCGAGCCTTTTTAAATCTATTGATTTCCACCTGTAACTCCATTTTGCTGGGGTCCTAGTGGGCTACCGCTGTGATCTGTTGCTTAAGATCATTTACCTCCTGTTTCAGACCAATGAGGTTGTTGGCCAGGAAGATGATGATCTCGGTGAGCTCTTTGTAGCCACAACTCTCGCCCGAGTCCTGAGTCTGAGACACACTTATCTCTCTGTGTCCAGTTGCTTTCGGCACAGTAGGTGGTCGTCGGCCCTGGGTAAAGGGGGTGTTCCCACGACGCCTGGCCAGCCCTCTCTGGTCTGCATTCTGGGCATTTAGTCTGAGCATCTGCAACGTTTTGTCACACTGGTGTTGAGAGTAAGGGCTATAGACTACTACAAGATCAAAACAGAGTATGAATGCTAAAAATAGTTTTGGGTCAGCATATGTTTTTCTGAAAAGGACGTAAACAGGATTTTGATTGATGATTTAAGACTACTGTCAAAGTATTGTCAAATTATCACTCAGAATTTGCTGGCGGTTCCCAAAACAAGCTTAATCTCTGAGGTATGAAGGGGAAAAGGGGAAAAGCAGAAGGAAAAGGAAAGCATTTCTATTCAGATTATGCCTATTATTATTTGAAATAAAACAATATCAAAAACAAAATAGAAATGGTCTCTGGTTACTTGAGGTTCAGAGAGAACATCTAGGGGGCATAACATGTAAATGGATTTTAAATTAGCTGACTGCTATTATTAAAACTGGGTAATCAATCTGGTATTAGGAACAGTCAGTAGCACTAGTGATTAACTGTAAGCTTTGTGTTTTGCAACACACCATGGTTGGTCACAGCTGCTGCTTGTTCAGCTCCCATGCTGTGATTTTGCCATGTGTGTGCCTCGCCCTCCGTAGCGCGTTATTCACTGTGCCACTAAAAACACCCAATAATTTAATGATTCATATCTAGATAGACAGTTAAAATGTAATTAAAATTAGATTTAATTAACTAGTAACTAAGAAATAGCATTCAGGAAGGATACATCTAAAATAGTTAAATTCGCTGAGACGAATTGAAGATTGAAAAACATAGAAAAAGAAGAAAAAGAAGGGAGAGAAATGGAAAAATCAGAAACGAGGGATTAGTTTAAATTCAAATTGCTTCACACTGCATACACACATCTGTATTTAAAAGCTTCAATTAAGAGTGTTAACCCCTAATTGTTAAAACTATTTGGTAGCTTAGCCTAAAATGAAACAATGCTAAGTCGTGTTAGCTTAGCTGCTTCAAATGGTTTGTTTACAAACATGGCGTGTGGTGCTATGTGACGTTAGCACTTCCTGTAACAAGTTGTTGTCACGGTAACCAATGAATGCCAGTGCAATTAAAGCAGTTTAGTTGCCCACAGTTTTAGAACGTGGTTCTTTCAGCCTTCAAGACTTGTTGCATTTGTTTAAAGAATTACAAAACGTGTTTACTGTAAGTTAAAACCGGTTTAAACATGTATGTAGTTATGTGTGCCTCACACATGCATACTAAGGTACAGTATTACACTTTTAATTTCACTCAGCGAGTGAAACACATTAATGACCACCAGGTTGCTCGGCTTATTTATATACAGTCAAAGTGTAGATGAATTGATTCAATCTAATTATAAACTATAAGGCCTTATGCTGTAGAAAGGGGAGCAGCGCTCACATCTACCTTGATATAACTGTACTGAGATTCTTTCTTCAGAAACAATTTAAACAATACAGCAATTTTGTGATTTCTTCACTAAAGAATATTACATTATGGTACAGTTTGGACAAGCCGCTGAGCTGAGATTCAGACTTACACTTTGTCAAGACAGATTTATGCTTTAAAACTGAAATTAGGGTTCCTTTGCTAAAAACCAGATTAACCTTACACTGATACCATTAAACATGAAATACATAAAGACTCTACCAATTATAATAGCGGTACCAATTCAACCCCCCACTTTATCTGCATCTAAACAAACATGCAAATAGGGACACAACAGGGCATCTCAAGTCACGCCATATTTTAACCTGGACTATCACGCACACATTGAGTTGACAGTGTTTAAACTCATAACTTTCGTTTGATCGTGCCCGCATTCTCCACCAAAATCTGTATCGAATCAGCTCATGGGAAATATGAATTATTAACCATAACTAGTTATAATTAATTATAGATATTTAGATCCGCTGTAATTATTTACTTGACCTCTCAGGGTCAACCGTCTGTCAATTCTAAGAACGTCAATTCCCTGGTTAAGGGAAATAACTTTCTTACTGTACAATTCTATAAGTTTGTTACGTAAATCTGCATGATTATTGACTCAGGTTATGAGTAAACAATGAACACGTCAAGTGTGATACAAGTAAGGTTTGATTAACTACATAAACACTTAAACTCGTCTAAACCTACTCCTAAAACACAGTACGCGGTTAACCTACACACAACACACACACATAGTTGGTATAGGAAAGGGTTAAAGCTTCAGCCTTTAAAGAGAAGAGAAATAAGAATATGAAGTTATGGTACCATTTGATATTCAGCAGATCTCCAGCCTGAAGGGAACTTCAGTTTCTTAGTTCAAACACACCTTTTTAAAAAGGTGTAACTGATACTTAATGCAACAATTAAATCGACTAAGTTTGATACTAGCGTATGTCTGAAAAAGATTCCTGATACAATCTTAAGGCCCAAGATCTTGCTGAAGTCGGTTGATGAGAAAGAGCTAGTTTGAGTCAGTGTTACTTGATGAATGAAAAGGACTAGGCCTGAGCCTGGCACGAGCTTTGGTATCCTAGAGCGTTTCTCACATCTTCATCTTAGAATCTGACCGAACCACCGACTCTGGGCGGGTCACAATGTTGTGAGGCCTTTAAGGTCGGAGAAGATACCCGCCTCTCAAGATGGGCTTATCCAAAGAGAAAAGCCGGAATCCCAAGTGGGCGATTTGAGATCCTGTGGAGTTTATGACTCCTTGTGTGGAAACATGGTACTTTAGTATCTGGAACTTTGATTGAAAATACTAAAGGTTCGCAGGGCACTAATATATTGCCTCCGTACCAACAAATAATATACATTCTTGTTCAGATCATCAGAAGGCGAATTCATAGAAACTAAACAAGCTATATGTAAGGTTATAAGAATGAGTGGTTTATCGTAAGCACGAAAAAAAATAGTCTATAATACAACAGATTAATACAAAACAGCAATAATACACACAATGGCCTGAAGAAAATGGGTGTTCATTCAAAGAAGGTTTTTCTATGAATTAATTAGTAGAACAGTCCTTTTCTCCTGTGCATTTGTACCCCTTGTTTATGGAGAAAGCAGAATGAGAGCCGGCTCGCATTCCACAAGTTTGTAAATGTATCGGGTTACCATGAATCCAGGGTCTTGTTCTGGCGTCCTGGGGTGTTACAAAGTATTTGTGAAAGCTAGCTAACAAAATATATATTGTGTGTTGGAGTAGTCCAGACGCTACATCTATGTCCAACACCCGGTCTGACCATCCATCCGTTAAATTTCACCATGCAGCAGATGCGGGTGATGAAGGCTGGCCAGAGCCTCCTCCACCTATTGTATACGATGAGCCAGAAAATATTAATCAGTGCGGCAAGCAAATGTTATACAGCACTACAAGGGCCACACCGACACTTACCCCTAGACTCACTTCAGTTGAGCAGACTAGGGATTTCAGCTATCCAAGTACGTATGATAACCAGCTCAGGTATGGCCAGTATCCTGCCCGACAGATAGATCCTCCGTATGCACCACCAGGACATCTATATCCTGAACAACACAGGAGGGCTTCCTATAATGTGTCACCTCCTGTGGCATCGGTGGATCTGACAGAGAAATATTACAAAGGTCCATCCCCCACCATTCATTACTTCCGTACCAAAGATCCAAGTGAGTTTGCTCGATTAAAAATAGCCTTGGACAATCTTCTGCCACCTGATAGTACTGAGATGTTCAAGTATCAAGTACTGGTTGACCACCTGAAATTAGACGATGCTTGTCTAATAGCAGACTCCTTCTTGCACTCCCCTACACCTTACCGAGACACCATGTTGGCCCTCATTGAGCGGTTCGGTCAGCCCCACCAGGTAGCATTAAGACGGATTGCCACTATTCTTGATTCACCTGATATAAGCCGCAATGACCCCTCAGCCTTTGAGAAGTTCTCTCTTCAAGTGCAGTCTTTAGTCGGTCTGCTAAAGACTTTGAACCCGGCAGGGAGCATGGAGTTGCATTGTGGGTCGCATGTTGCACGCCTCCTCAATAAGCTGCCACCTGAAAGACGGGCCGATTTCCGCCGCCACATGTTACATCGGCCTGGGGTGACATACTCATTGGTAGATCTGGCAGAATGGCTGAAATATGAGTCTTGGTGCCAAAGCTATGATGATCAAACTGCCAAGAAAGAAAGCCGAGCCAAACGAGATCCCAGAGTAGCTCCACGAACATGCCGAACCACTGCCACTGTACTGACTGGGTCTGGAAATAGGGCTGATGGGAGAGCCACTGCGTATTCTCCTGCAAACGTTGATGAGAAAGCTAAAGGTAGGCCCATGGTATATTGCTCTTACTGTCAGAACTCCGAACATGCTTTCAGTCAGTGCCCCAAAATTCCAACCCTTACCAAAGATCAGCTCTCAGAGTGGATACGAGCCAATAGGAGATGCTGGCGTTGTGGTCTTGGCCATCAAGCTGCCCATTGTGGTCTAAAGAAACCATGTCCACTTTGTCAGAGGAAGCATCTACGAATCCTCCATGAAGTAAATGAGAGGCCGGTCAAAGATGCATCCAAAACCGAGGTTTGCTTAGTCAGCTCAGCGACACAGACACTGTACCTGAACAAACCAGTCAGCAGTAATAAATTTTTGCTCAAGGTTGTCAGAGTACTCCTACATCATGGCAATTGCACATTAGACACATTCGCAATCCTGGATGACGGTTCTGAGCGTACAATGCTTCTACCAGAAGCAGCACAGAAACTTGGCTTGAGAGGTACTGTAGAAAGCTTAGCTCTGAGAACAATCCGTTATGATGTGCAAACCCTTAAGGGGGCTTCAGTCTCATTCCACATTTCTCCATACTCCAATCCGAAGAAGCGATATCTCATATCCAGAGCCTTTACTGCGCCACAGCTTGATCTCATTGACCACTCGTACCCAATTTCCAAGCTGCAGAAGCAGTACAAACACTTGGCTGGACTACCATTACAGTGCTTCGAAAAGGCTAAACCTCTCATCCTTGTTGGTGCAGATCAAACTCACATGATCTCACCAATTGAACCAGTAAGACTTGGTCCACCGGGTGGTCCCGCTGCAATAAGAACCAAACTAGGCTGGACATTGCAGGGCCCTACCAGCCTGTTGGAGCAGCAACTTAAGCCAAAAGAGTGTCTCTACATATCCCTTCCCCCCAGCACCACAGAACTGTTCAAGAATGTTAATAGGCTGTGGCAAGTGGATGTTTTGCCCTTTCAGAATGAAAGGGAGTGCACCAGGTCAAACCAGAACCAAAGGGCTATTGAACTATTGGAAGCCAAAACAGTTCGCATAGAGGTGGATGGAATATGCCGGTATGCAACACCCTTGTTACGAAAAAGTGACATGCCCCATCTTCACACCACTATGGAAGCAGTCATGCCACGCCTACGATGTACTGAGAGAAAACTTGCCAGAGACCCGCAACAAGCTGATGCTTATTCCTCCGAAATTCAGAAGTTGGTTCAGTCCGGAGCAATCAGAAGGCTCAGTCCAGAAGAAAGAGAAGGAGATGGTGAGTGCTGGTTTATTCCACATCACATGGTGTGCCATAATAGCAAGAATCGTGTGGTGTTTGATTGCTCCTTTCAGTTTAATGGTCTCAGCTTAAATGACTCACTCCTCGCTGGCCCCACCTTGGGTTCATCTCTCCTGGGGGTCTTACTCAGATTCCGTGAGCATGCAGTCGCCATCAGTGCAGATATCCGGGGCATGTTTCACCAGGTCCGCCTTTTTCCCGAAGATAGACCCCTTCTTCGGTTTATCTGGCGTGATTGCAAGGACAAGGGGACCCCTGATGTCTTTGAATGGCAAGTTCTGCCATTCGGGACAACGTGCAGCCCCTGCTGTGCGACCTTTGCCTTACAGCGGCACGTAAGAGACCATAGCCAACCGGACGATGATGTGAGGTTCTCCATAGAACGATGCTTTTATGTTGACAATTGCTTGCAGAGCTTGCCATCACCGGAGGAGGCTAAGCAATTAGTTGACAATCTGAGGGGGCTATTAGCTGAAGGAGGCTTTGAATTGAGGCAATGGGCCAGCAATATGCCAGTTGTAATTAACTATCTTCCACCTGAAGCCAGATCGGATGGGTTTGAACTCTGGCTAGCCCATGAAAAGACTGATGTCCAGGAGTCCACATTGGGCCTTAGTTGGAATTGCCCAGCAGATGTCCTGACTTACCATCACCGACCCATCGATCATGGTGCTCCCACCATGAGGATTATTTATAAAGTTTTAGCAAGCCAGTACGACCCCTTAGGATATATCCTCCCATATACTACGAGGGCTAAGATACTGGTCCAACAACTTTGGAACAAGCAGCACAGCTGGGATGATACCCAACTTCCCCAAGCCTTAGTCCAGAGCTGGAACAAATGGGAAAGTGAGCTGCAGTTTCTTCACAAGATCAGTTTCCCAAGATCATATGTACCAGCTTCAGTAGATCAAACAAGATCTATTACAGACCTTCATGTGTTCAGTGATGCTTCAGAGAGTGCATATGGAGCAGTCGCCTACCTGCGCACTGAAGATCAGCTAGGTAAGATCCATCTGTCATTCGTACTGGCACGCTCTAGAGTAGCACCAAAAAGAGTCCTATCAATACCCCGCTTGGAGCTCTGTGCTGCAGTAATTGGTGCACAGCTAAAAACCCAGTTGCAGAAAGAGTTAACATTGCCACTTCGCCACGCAGTTCTCTGGACAGACTCCACTACAGTGCTGTCTTGGATTCAGTCAGAGTCTTGCCATTTCAAAGTTTTCGTCGGTACCAGAGTGGCTGAAATCCACAAGCTTACCAACACCACTAACTGGCGTTACGTGAATTCAGTTCAAAATCCAGCGGACGACCTTACACGAGGAAAGACTATAAAGGACCTTGCTAAGCCCAACAGATGGAGCCAAGGGCCCCCATTCCTGCTTCTTTCCTCAGAGAACTGGCCAACAAACCCTACAGAGTGCCCCGAGATCGACAAGTCTGAGCTCAAGAAATCTGCATTCTGTGGAGTTGTAGCTGTAGACCGACAATTTGGCAGTGAGTACAAGACCTGGACAGAACTGGTGAAGGCCATTGCACAGGAGCTACATGGGGCGGCTGGAGAATCAGGAGAACCTACAGCAAACACTTACCAGACAGCAGAGACGTACATACTCCAGAAGGTGCAAAGTGAGAGTTTCCCTGGGGAATTACAACGGTTGAAATCAGGCAAGGCTCTTCAACATAATAGCCGCTTACTCACCTTAACTCCAGAATATGACACATCCACCAATCTAATCCGGGTTGGTGGTAGGTTAAGACATGCAGAGACCTTAAATCCCAACCTGAAACATCCAATCGTACTAGACTCTAGACATCCAGCTGTGAAATTAATTCTTCAAGATTTTGATGAAAGACTCTGCCATCCAGGCCCTGATCGGGTGTTTGCAGAAATAAGGAGACAGTTCTGGGTGCTAAGAGGAAGAGCGGCCATCCGCATATTACAGCATGCCTGTACGGAATGTCAAAGGCTGAGAGCCAAACCTACCTTTCCCAAAATGGCAGACCTTCCTTTGGCACGCTTGCGCTTCTACAAGCCAGCCTTTCATTCAACCGGTATGGATTGCTTCGGCCCCTTTCTAGTAAAGATTGGTCGACGAGTAGAAAAGAGGTGGGGAATCCTCTACAAGTGTCTTACCACACGAGCCGTACACATAGACCTGCTGAACAGCTTGGACAACGATTCATTTCTGATGTCACTTCGGAGGTTTATTGCACGTAGAGGTTCCCCAGTAGAATTACTGTCGGACCAAGGAACAAATTTCCGAGGTGGGGAACGGGAACTGTGCGAAGCATTCCAAGCCATGTCACCTGATCTCCAGCGAAAACTCGCACCACAGAAGATAGCATTCCGTTTTAATCCTCCTGCAGCACCACACTTTGGGGGAGTGTGGGAGAGGGAGATAAGATCCATCAAGATGTCACTATCTGCGACTATTGGGGCCCAAACAGTACCGGAAGAGGTACTCAGGACTGTTCTAATCGAAGTGGAGAACATCCTTAATTCCAAACCCCTCGGGTATGTGTCTTGTAACGTGGCTGATCCCGATCCAGTAACACCCAACCTTCTTCTCACGGGGCGGCTAGACAACTCCCTACCTATAGTCATATACCCTAAAGAAGAGGGCATGAGTCGTCGCCGTTGGAGACACTCTCAAGTGTTAGCTGACCACTTCTGGTCCTCCTTTATCCGCCATTACCTTCCGAACTTGCAAGTCAGACAGAAATGGCACCATACATTCCCTAATATAACCACAGGCACGATAGTCATGATAATGGATCCCCAACAGCCCAGAGCACATTGGCCTATTGGGAAAGTAGTCCAGGTGCACCCCAGTCAAGACTCGCAAGTGAGATCAGTGGATGTCCAAGTTCAAGGGAAGGTTTATACTAGACCCGTAGCTCGACTTGTGGCCCTACCCCCCATCCCAGAAGACCAGATACAGAGGAGCCCAATACACCCAACGCAGCATCAGTAACACACACGCAACCTTCTCAGGTGTCAAATTGATCACAATTCGGGGGCGGCTGTACAAACGGCTTGCGTGCGAGTTTGAGAGAAGAGATGCGAGCCGATCCAAATCCAGGTGTAATATGTGTGCGTGCATCCTGTAAAGTGAGTTGTTCTTGTTAAATTATGCTTAATATTGAGATTAAGTTGTAATCTTGCCGGCATTTGCAGCTATGGTAATTATTTTCGATTGATTGAGCGTGCATAACCAGCTCCTGTTTACATGCACGTTATGTATATCTGCCGTGAAATTCTATAATCGCTTTATTTCTACTGTTCTCATGTTCTACGTTGAGATAGTTCATCTGTCTATTGAGAATTGCAAGTATAAGTGTGTTAATGAAGATTGTGGTTAAATGGCCTATTCAGATGCTAATATGGTAATCCATTGAGCTGTAGCATTTCATTTATTTCCAGTAATATTGATAATGTCAAATTATTGGATTTGAAGTTTGTATTATTCACTTTATTGTATTTGTTCTCTTTGTACAGACCATACCTATTACATGTGCCATAGCACAGTAAAGTCATCAAAGAAAGAACTGTTGTTGACTGAGTTCCTGGGTTCTGACCAGCCCACCAGGGCAAGTGATCCCTTCCACAGTCCTTTAAAGATAGACGCAAAATTTCCAAATCCTACATCACAGTCATGTTTTAATGATTACATGTTAGCAATAAATTATTCATAATTTATTGATGCGACCTAATCCACCTTTTCATATTTTAAATGTTCCTTTCTAAAATAGCCTATCGCTTATACACTCAGAAAGTCTTCAGTTTTGTGGACGTTCACACAGAGATCAGTCATTAGTCAGGTGGCTACAAAGCATTTGACCACTGGATTTACAAAAAATCATTTCAGGTTTAAGAAGTGTTTCAACACTGCATCAACTAATGATGAACACACTTTATTTGAATTATCATTCAGTAGGCTATTTAACCATGTATCACTACTGTGTGTCTTTGAAAGTCTTTTGTGTTTCAAACACATTAAAACGCGTAAATTCATTTCTTACTAACATGTAACGCAGGCATTCCCAAACTTTTTTGCCATCTCAACCTCTTTCACCAAATATATTTATACTTGAAGAGATTTTAAGGTAATAAGTTAATAATTAAGTTATAATAAAGATCACGGTTCTCTGAACACGGGGTCACATGACATGCAGGTAAAATAGTTTTTTTTTTTTTTTTTTTTAGGCATTT
>JADLZN010002000.1:0-15187 GCA_018155175.1 Sinocyclocheilus anophthalmus | reverse complement strand
GGGGGGGGGGGGGGGGGGAAAATAAAAAAAAAAGGAAATAGGGTATGAGCAAGGACAGCGGGGGGGGGAATCAGAAAAGGAGGGAAGCGAAGAAGTAGAGTGAGATAGGTAGCGGAAGCTGAGGGAAAGAGGGCAAAAAAGACGGAGCGGAGGAGGAAACCGACGACTGCGGCGGGCTGAGGGTGAGCTGCGATCAGAACGCTACTAGAGAGACGGGAAACTTGCTGATAGTAGGGGCTGCGGGCATGTGGGGGAGAGTGGTTATTCTAACCGTATGGGTGAAACCGCAGTAAGAACAGTGTAAATATAGCTAGACAATGCGGAGTATCCCACAACTTCGGCGCAAACATTCGCCTATGCAACCGCGCTTGTTTAGCCAATAGATTACGACTACAAACAAAACCCAAATTGCCTAACTCACAGCTTAGGCAGAATACCCGATTTACCATAGCCTTATCTCTCAAATGACTACATCCCCCATGACTCCCTCTGCCAAGGCATTGATTAAAATTAACAGTTGGATTTGCGAGAACTTTCTTCAGTTAAACAAGGAAAAAACTGAAGTCACTGTATTTGGAAATATAGATGAAGTTCTCAAGGTGAATGCATGCCTTGACCTAGGGGTCTAACAACTAAAAATCAAGTCAGGAATCTTGGTGTGAATCTGGAGACAGACCTTAGTTTCAGTAGTCATTTCAAAGCTGTAACTAAATCAGCATACTATAATCTCAAAAACCTTGCAAGAATTAGAGGTTTTGTTTCCAGTGAACCTTGAAGAAACAACTGGTCATGAGGAAAATCCTTATCACCAAGGTGGGCCTATTGTAGGTCCTCCTCACCGCCTATCCATGAAGACCCATTAGACGCTTGCAGCTCATCCCGACGCTGCCTCGCCAAATGTCTGAAGATAACCACAACATCTGAGCGATCTAACAGGCATCCTGTGGTCAAATCCTTACACTGGCTTCCAGTTATTTTTAGGATTGATTTTAAAGTACTTTTATTTGTTTATAAATCACTCAATGGCCTAGGTCCTAAATATATAGCAGATATGCTCACGGAATATAAACCTAACAGACCACTCAGAACATTAGGATCGAGTCAGTTAGAAATAACAAGGGTTCACACAAAACAAAGAGAATCTGCTTTTAGCTATTTTGCCTCCCACAGTTGGAATCAGCTTCCAGAAGAGATAAGATGTGCTAAAACATTAGTCACATTTAAATGCAGACTCAAAACTCATCTGTTCAGCTGTGCATTTACTGAATGAGCTTGTGCGATGTCCGAATTGATTGCACTATATTATATGTATAATTGTTTTCTTAAATTAATTTTAAACCTCTTTTCTTTTCTGTAAAGCACTAATTGACTTACCATTGTGTATGAAATGTGCTATACAAATAATCTTGCCTTGCCTTGCCTTCTACCAGCCTACCATCAGAAACGGGAAAGTTCATTAATATTCTCCTTATCAAAACAGGCACAGAGTTCAGCAACGGTTCCTTCGACCGTGACATGACAGGCTGAACGTGTATTGCTGGGCGCCACCACCGCGCAAGGAGCTGAAGCGAGCAGCGCCGCCTCGGGAGGTTCTGCAGCGTGGTCTGCCAACTCTGGAGAAGCTGCAGCAGGCGCCATTGCCTCGGGGAACATGGCAGCGTGCACCACTACCTCGGGAGGATCTGCAGCATCAGCCGACACCTCGGGAGACATCACAGTGGCCGCCGCCATTTCTAAAGTTTCAGTTGTGGTGTATGCATCCCAAATACACCATAAAGCGATCCCCTTTGTGGGAAGCGCTACAGACAGGGGAAATAGTTCAGAAGCTGGAGGGCTTGAGAGCGCTGGTTTAGGGATGCCAGCTGCACGTGCCGACACCAGCGGTGGGTCCTCCATGCTGGAAGCCAGTCTGGGATACCGAAGAACTGACCTTGATATTCTGGGTGTAACAGACAGGACGTGACACTTACTCCTCTGGACTAACAGCTAAACTGGCGTGATCTAGAGATCATCTTGTGACGGTGACTTACTTTCTGGACGAAGAGCTGAGAGGGTGACGATGGCTCTGGACGAACCTCTGCTACTTGACTCTGATCTCAGGTTGTGACTTGCCCTCCATGAAATCTCTTGACTCACTTGACTCATGACGATCAGCTGTGACTTGACTTGACTCATGAAGATCAGCTGTGACTTGACTTGACTCATGAAGATCAGTTGTGACTTGACTCATGAAGATCAGTTGTGACTTGACTAGATGAAGATTCATTTTGTGACTTACTACATGAAGATCAAATTTTGCCTTGACTCATGAAGAATCAGTTTGTACTTGCCTCATGATGATCAGTTGTGCTTGACTTGACTCAGGAAGATCACCCGTGACTTGCCTAGACGCTTAAGAATCACAACCGTGACGTCAGCTTGCCCTTGCCTCGTGACGATCAACGAGTACCTTGACTTGACTCAGGAAGATCAGCCGTGACTTGACTTGATTCAGGATTGGCAGCTGTGACATAACGGGGCGCTGTTGTGTCCGCCATTTTGTGAGCGTGCACTAGCGTTGCCGCCATTACAAGAGTGAGTGCAGGGTCGCGTTCCTCCACGACACGCACAGTGAATGCTGAACCAACAGTCAACAAAGCATAGTCCATAAACTGACTGAGAGATGATCGGTGACCTTCACGGATTAAACGTGATTTGAGCGGCTGATTAATGCCCTCACAAAAGAAGTCTATGAGTACACAGTCTGGCAGATCAGAAAAATAAGCAAAGTTCAGATACTCTTGAATATAGACCTTGAGCGATCGTGTGCCCTGTTTGAGGGCTAATAACAGTCTTGCAATGTCCATACCTGGCCAGTGTCCACTTGAAAAGCCGCTGGATCCTTGTGTGGCCGAGTATTCTGTTACGGGGTGACAGAGATGTGAGACATGCGGATCCATCTTTTTATTTAAGAGACGTGGTCATAACAGGCATGGGTCAAACAACGGCAAACAGGTACAACACAGGTAAGACAAAGAGTAATCCTAGGACAAGCGTGGGTCATCGATCGGCGAACATAATCCAGAGGGCTTAACAAAAGGGGTAATCTGTAAACACGAGCAATAGTCAAAGGACCGGAAAACAGGCAAGGCAAAATTAGACTAAGACTAGGACTTGGAAATAAACAATGACTAACGAAATGGCTCTGAAACGTAGCTATCACTGACTAGCGATATGCGCATATAATACTGGCACACGTTTCTCGAAGGCGTGTCCATGTTCAATACATTTCATACATATGGTTATTGTTTATCAACTCTTTTACCTCTTTTGGCTATGTCCCCAGCCTGCTTTTAGGATGTAGAATTTATTTTAAGTGAAATGAGGAGGTCTAATCATATATTTTGTCTAATGTCAAAACAGAACGTGCAACTTTACATATACTGTATTTTTGTAATGTCTGCACCAAGGAGGTCTCATCATATATTTTGTCTAATGTCCAAATAGAGTGTGCAGCTCCACCATATACTGTACCCCTGCACATTCCATTCTCATGCAGGCCTCACACACAGGCAGATACATGATTATAATTGTAGAATAACTTGATACATAAATGGATAGATTCCATGCTTATACTTGCCCATTAGTTTTAATAGAAATCTTCCACACTATCGCTGTGTATCTGCTCCAAACATTCGTGTGATGCTCTCCATGAGCACCACTACCTATAAAACAATTAAACAGAGTAAAACGTTTTACATCTCATGGTGTCAGCATTCAATTTCTTGCTAAATTTAATTTCATATGTTTACAATTACATGCTTATTTTTTATATAGCTTCATTACTTGTGGTGTAGTAGGCTAAACCACTGAACTGAACTGATGGGGGCTTGAGGCCCTGACATTGATTAACGACCCTGAACTCTCAAACTGCCATACCCACTTCCCTTGGTCCCGGCTGCCCTCGATAACTCCGTGGAGCTCGCATTTTCTCTAAGCTGGACCTGCAGGGTGCCTACAACCTCATTCGTATCCGGGAGGGTGACGAGTGGAAACAGCCTTCATTACTCCATCTGGCCACTATGAATACCAGGTCATGCGCTACGGCCTTGTTAACTCACCGTCAGTCTTCCAGTGGTTCATGAACGAGGTGTTCCGGGAGTTCCTCCATCGTTTTGTGATCGTCTACGTCGACGACATCCTGATATACTCCCGGAACCTGGCCGAACATCGCCAACATGTGATGCAGGTCCTAGAACAGCTTAGGAAATACCACCTCTACCTGAAGCTTGTGAAATGCGAGTTCTACCGTCGCTTCATCCAGAACTTCAGTCACCTCATGGCACCCCTAACCTCATTTCTCCGCGGAAAGCCCAAGTCTCTGTCCTGGAGCCCCAAAGCCCAAGCCTCCTTTCAACTCTTCAAGGAAGCCTTCAGCACTGCTCCCATCCTCAAACACCCGGACCCGCAACTCCCTTTCATCGTCGAAGTGGACGCTTCAACCACGGGAGTGGGAGCAGTGCTTTCTCAGTATCACGGAGAGCCTCCTCATCTCCATCCTTGCGCCTATTACTCAAGGAAACTCACCCCAGGGGAGCAGAACTATGACACTGGTAACTGGGAACTGCTCGCAAACAAACTGGCTCTAGAAGAGTGGCGGGACTGGTTGGGGGGGATCTCAACACGCCTTCACAGTGATTACTGATGACAAGAACCTAGAATATCTAAGTGCCAAAAGACTCAACCCATGACAAGCATGCTGTGCACGCTTCTTCACCAGATTTAATTTCTCCATCAGTTATAGACCTGGTGAGCATAATGTTAAAGCTGACTCTCTCTCGCATTCATTCCCCGGATGCTCCCACCAAACCCGAACCCATCCTCCCTCCAGCCGTCAAGGTATGTCCCATCCAATGGGACCTTGACGATCAGATCTGCATCACCCCCCGCTAAGAGCCTGCTCCACTGGGAGGCCCATCCTCCCTGCTTCAATCCCTTCTGGGCTCACTTCATGAGTCTCCGGGCTCTGGACATCCAGGCAGCCAGCGCACCCTCTCGCTCCTTCAGGCTCATTACTGGTGGCCCAGTATGACCCAGGATGTCATCCAGTCCGTCCACAGCTGCTCAAGTCTGTGCCATATCCAAGAACTCTAGGCAGCTCCCGTTTGGAAAGCTGGTTCCCTTGCCCATCCCACGGAGACCCTGGTCACACGTTGGTGTTGACTCTGTCACAGATCTTCCCAACTCGGATGGTAACACCTATATTCTGGTTGCCGTTGATTCATTCTCCAAGGCATGCCGTCTGATCCCTCTCAAGGTTCTCCCTACGGTCATGGAGACAGCAGAAAGTTTATTCCACTATGTCTTCAAAAATTATGGCATCCCAGAAGATATCATCTCTGACAGGGGACCTCAGTTCATCTCCCACATCTAAAGAGCATTCTGCAAGCTCCTAGGGGTCACGGCCAGCCTGTCGTCAAGATCAGTGTTGGGCAAGTTACTTCCAAAAATTAATTAAATTATATAGACTCATACTTCTTAAAAGTATTAGTAGTTACATTACAATATTACAGTCTTGAATTGTAATGCGTTACACTACTTTTAAGTTACTTGTGAGTTACTTTCACTTTCAAGCACAAATCGCAATTAGCCTATATTCAGAAATAATAGTGGTAAATAAAGCGGAATGTTATAGGCCCTAATGAACAAGCAATAAACACAATAGCAAACCTATAGGCTATTTTAGTTCTCCTCACTCCACAACAAATCCTTTAAATTTAACTGTATTCAGAACAAAACAAGAAAGAAAAATATAAGTTGCTAAACAAGCCAAAACCAATTAATTTAAAGCGAAACCGAAAGCAAACGCCTTTGTTTTCACGCAGCCTACCTCTATCATTTGGCATGAATCTAAATGTTTTTACATATTCGCGATGTATTTGAATGATAAACTATTAGCCTATTTAGTATGTAAACCATGCTTTTGTAGTCTACTAAACGTGCTTTCTGGAAAAAAAAGAAAAAGAAAATATCAAACTCTTCATGAACAAATAGCTTGGCCGAACTCAGAACTGAATGACATGGAATTATGAACGATTTTAATTAACCAGTTATTAATTTGGTTGGGACTATTTTATTCTGTAATGAACGGCTTGCAATGTGTGCATGCGTTATGTGTGTGCTTGAGGCGCCGGCGCGATCGAACAGTGGAAACATAAAATAATCCGTAATTTTTGGTCATACAGATCCTTCGAAACTGCAATGCGTTTACTTTAATTTTAGGATGCGCTTGTCATCTCGGTTTCCTTTCCGTGAACTTTTGCACAGCGCAGCGCCACAAAAATGAACCAAACTCAGCATATTTTACATAGTCTTTTTTCTTTCTTTTTGTTAATCTGTTAATTATTTGAGTCAAATATATTTCATGCATTAATTCCTTTTATATGTAGACTATAATTTAATAAAAACAAATTGTTATTTTTAGTTAAACTTAATTTAGCTTGCCTGCGCTGCGCTCGTCCACCGTATTTTTTCTCTTCTCCGACCCCGCAGTATGCCCATCTCACAAATGTAGAATCTGTCTGTCATCTCAACCATCGAATTACAGCAACAGGAAATAGACAAAGTATATCATCCAGGAGACAGAGTCTGGCTCTCCAAGAGGGATCTACGTCTCCGCCTGTCTTGCAAGAAGCTGAGTGACGGGACGGTCGGCTCGAGTACCTCGTGGAAAGATCCTGGGTAGCCCGGGACGACATTCTAGATCTTTCCTTGCTCAGCCACCCCTGGAGGAGGGGGTACTGTCAGGGAGTCACAATCACCTCAGCCACCACAGTCCCCGCCCCCAACGCTCACCAGATCACACTCACCTGACTACTGATTGCACACACCGGTCCATGCTCATCACGCTCCCTATATCAGTGCACAGATCCCTCAGCTTATTGTCTGGTCTACCATTTGCTATGTCAAGCTTACCTGACTCCCTACCTGGATACTTACCATGACGGTCCTCCAACGTCTCCATTCCCACTGTTCCTTCTGCTCCATCACTCCACCGCTCCTGGGACTGCCTGCAATACAGAGACTGTATCACCGCACAGATAAGAACCTTGATCTCATTCCATACCCATCTTACTTACCATTGGACTCTTGCTCTATATACATCTGTCGATATCAGTAAACCGGTTGATTCGTATCACTTACCTCAGCTTCCTAGTGTGATTGCAGACATACAGTGGGTACGGAAAGTATTCAGACCCCCTTAAATTTCACTTTTATATTGCAGCCATTTGCTAAAATCATTAAGTTAATTTTTTTCCTCATTAATATACACACAGCACACCATATTGACAGAAAAACACAGAATTGTTGACATTTTTGCAGATTTATTAAAAAAGAAAAACTGAAATATCACATGGTCCTAAGTATTCAGACCCTTTGCTGTGACACTCATATATTTATCTCAGGTGCTGTCCATTTCTTCTGATCATCCTTGAGATGGTTCTACACCTTCATTTGAGTCCAGCTGTGTTTGATTATACTGATTGGACTTGATTAGGAAAGCCACACACCTGTCTATATAAGACCTTACAGCTCACAGTGCATGTAAGAGCAAATGAGAATCATGAGGTCAAAAGGAACTGCCTGAAGAGCTCAGAGACAGAATTGTGGCAAGGCACAGATCTGGCCAAGGTTACATAAAAAATTCTGCTGCACTTAAGGTTCACAAGAGCACAGTGGCCTCCATTCCTTAAACGGAAGACGTTTGGGACGACCAGAACCATTCCTAGAGCTGGCCGTCTGGCCAAACTGAGCTATCGGGGGGAGAAGAGCCTTGATGAGAGAGGAAAAGAAGAACCCAAAGAACACTGTGGCTGAGCTCCAGAGATGCAACCGGGAGATGGGAGAAAGTTGTAGAAAATCAACAATCACTGCAGCCCTCCACCAGTCGGGACTTTATGGCAGAGTGGCCCGACGGAAGCCTCTCCTCAGTGCAAGACACATGAAAGCCCGCATGGAGTTTGCTAAAAAAACACCTGAAGAACTCCAAGATGGTGAGAAATAAGATTCTCTGGTCTGATGAGACCAAGATAGAACGTTTTGGCTTTTTGTGTGGAGAAAACCAGGCACTGCTCAACACCTGTCCAATACAGTCCCAACAGTAAAACATGGTGGTGGCAGCATCATGCTGTTGGGGTGTTTTTCAGCTGCAGGGACAAGATGACTGGTTGCAATCGAGGGAAAGATGAATGCGGGTAAGTACAGGGATATCCTGGACGACAACCTTCTCCAGAGTGCTCAGGACTCAGACTGGGACGAAGGTTTACCTTCCAACAAGACAATGACCCTAAGCACACAGCTAAAATAACAAAGGAGTGGCTTCACAACAACTCTGTGACTGTTCTTGAATGGCCCAGCCAGAGCCCTGACTTAAACCCAATTGAGCATCTATGGAGAGACCTAAAAATGGCTGTCCACCAAGTTTACCATCCAACCTGACAGAACTAAAGAGGATCTGCAAGGAGGAATGGCAGAGGATCCCCAAATCCAGGTGTGAAAAAACTTGTTGCATCTTTCCCAAAAAGGACTCATGGCTGTATTAGATCAAAATGGTGTTTACTAAATACTGAGCAAAGGGTCTGAATACTTGGGACCATGTGATATTTCAGTTTTTCTTTAATAAATCTGCAAAATGTCGACAATTCTGTGTTTTTCTGTCAATATGGGTGCTGTGTGTACATTAATGAGGAAACAAATTAACTTAAATAATTTTAGCAAATAGCTGCAATATAACAAATAGTGAAAAATTTAAAGGGGTCTGAATAATTTCCATACCCACTGTAAAAGATGTTATATTGCCAATAATTGGAATTTCAGTCCAGATACTAAAAACTAGTAAGAGATTTACCATGTGGTTGCAAAGAGATTTGTCAATTCAGGGGCAGGCACTTCTTTCAAAAGCTGAAGGAATCTCTAGATCAGTCTATGCATCATTATCTTTGGATATTCCCCCTAAAGTTACCAAACAACTGGATAAAACGCTTATGGATTTTATCTGGTGAAACAAGCCACATTACCTGAGAATTGTTTTTTAATGCATTTCCAAAGATCATGGTGGTTTAGAGGTGTTGAGTTATGATACTCTAAACAATGTATTTAAAATAAATTGGCTTATTCAACATTTAAAGAATAAAGACAGTATTTGGAACTCATTTCAAAACTATTCATGCAATTGGGTGACCTCGAATTTTTGTTGAAGTGCAGTTATTCAGTTGAAAAAATACCGGTTAAGCTTGCAAAATTTCAAAAACAAGCTCTTATGGCATGGACTCTGGCCTATAAACATAATTTCTCACCAAGGAGATACTATATTTGGAATAACAACGACATCCTATACAAAAATACATCTCTTATTTTAATTGCTGGTTTGGTAACAATATTATATTAGTTAGCCAGCTCTTAAACAATGATGGAGTTTTATTAACATAAGGCATTTTTGAATATATTTAAAGTACCAGTTAGACGTAAGGAATTTGCAGTTCTAAAGGATTCATTCGTTGTTTGATTTATTTGATCTATTGTGAACTCAGGATTTTGTTGTGTTCTTGAACAGAAAGAGAACTGAAGTTGTTTAAAACCTTTTGATTATTTCTGTCTTATATTAACTAGTATTTTTTATGTTCCTTTTGATTTAAGGGAATGTAGGTGGAGGGTGCCATTTCTGTTTGTACTTCTCTTTTTCTCCTGGTTATGGGGCAGACAGGAAGAGAGGGAAGCTTTATGTGCTTTATTTTTGGATTATCTTTTTCTAGGTAATTTATAAATATTCTTGGGGTAGTTATTTTGGTTTTGTTTGTTATTTTGGCCTAGCTCTCCCCTGGGGCCCGTTCTTCATACGTCGCTAACTCAGTTAGCTGGATTTGATTGTTGATTTGGCATGATCTTGGATTGTTTTTTTTTTTTTTTTTTTTTTTTTTTTTTTTTTTTCTTTGGTTCTTCGAAGCTCATCCTGGACTTGCTGTCATAGCAACAGGTCCGTAAACTTAAACCTGCTCGGGAGCAGCTTATTTCATGTAAACAGCATTAGATTGCATCTTTAAGTGGAACTGATATTTAAAATCTATCCCAGCCACTGCTACTCTATTACAAGAGTTCCCTACTTATCCGGGGACAATAATTTAAAATAATATTGTAATGTTGTGTAATCTATAATACTATAGACAGCCAGTTTTACTAATTGAAAGATTTATTCGTGATAAAATAATAACTGTATTAGAGTCTTACACACATACAGTTAATCTGAGTCGTGCATTAATTTGAGTGCTAACAGATATTATGGGAGTGGCTTGATGGAGCGCAGGAGACGCAGATAACTTGACCTTCACCCTTAAGAAACTTTAATGCAGTCACATAACAAATCTGCTTCAAAGATAAAATTACATGAATTGCTAACTACAACATTGAACTAAAAATGTAAAGCCTGTACAAATACTAGTAATTGTGAATATAAATAATTGGGAATCATGTAAAATAAATAAAATAAAATAAAATAAAAACAGTGCACACTTCGTTGACCTATTATAAAATGTACATAGTTTTGTTCACTTGGCTGTTTCCTTATAAAGGTCCAGAAATTTGTCAAGTTTTTCGTCAAGTGTCTTATTTAATTATATGACGTCATTACGTTGCTGTCTTGCCACCAGCCAATCGCTGCATTGCTGATCGTGGTTTCGAGTATCGATACATCTGCCCTTTACGGGGAACACGAGAACACACAGTAATCTTAGACAACTTAATCCAGATATTGTAATCAAATACGCAAATTCGTTTGAAGAACCAAATTAGCCAGATATCAGTTATAACGATTAGAAGATCTGGCATCTTTCAAATCATCTCAGATTTATTAAGCGAGTTATGAAGAATGGGTCCCTGAAGACTTTGTTCCCTATATGTTTGTTAACGCTTCCTTTGAGACTACGGTTTCGGTTTATCTTTTCAAATTAAAAAGATATTTGAATTGGGGTTTGTGTAGACTCTGGGATGGGAGGTTGAATTGCTCTGGTTCTCCAAGAGTTTTTTCCCCTTTAGATATTACTCTTATTTTTTACTGGCTCCCCAGCCCTAGATGGGTATTTATGTAACAATTTGGGGGTCGTCTGTTGTTTTTTTGCTTGAGACAATTGTTAATTGATTTGATAACTTGGAGATGTGTCTCTTGTTAGTGAATCCGTTATGACATTTGCTGCTGAACACCATTTCAATTTGTTGGCAAGTACTCCTCTCTAAGAGTTTGTTTGGAAGTCTTTGAAGTCTTGTGGGAGGAGCAAAAACATTAATTGTAAGAGTATGGATTTTAATTTGATAGAATTCTCTCTTAATCCTACTACAGAAGTTTATGATCACTAATAGTACAATTAAAATATTTAAGTATTTTGTAGATTTAATTTAAAAACTATTAAGTTTTTTTAACTGTAGAAGCTGCTAAATATATTCAGCAAACAGACTTGCTGCTGCAGTAGTTTTGTTACTGAATTTATTCTAAATCATTTAATGCACAGTTCTATTTTTGACATCGGCTCGTCAGATGTTTTGTTCCATCCATTGCTTTATCACTGTCAATCACAGCATTGACTCGTAATCTACACTAGCGTTTGTAATTCCTGAAACATTATAGGCTTCCTAGTAAAAGTTCAAAATTGTACTTAAAAATGGATGACGTGTACAGAGGAGAAACTGACTGCAGCTCATGAGGCAGATGCATCGGTCACTCTTGACCATCTGAAGAAACTCCATGAGAAGACAGAAGTATAAAGACTTTGCAGAAGTTGTGGAAAACAGGCTGCAGCAAAAAAAAAAAAAAAAAAAAAAAAAAAAAAAAAAATTTACATTTTGGCAGAACAAGCGCCTCACAGCAATCAGCGATTCAATGCTGATGATTAGTGTTTGAAACTCAATGGGTTGAGCAAGTGTCATTAGCCACGAAGGAAAAATAAATTAAAAACCACCTATTAAAATAAAAATTAGTCACAGCTAAATAGGGAAAATAGAAATTATGTTTGACAAATCTTTGAGACCATCACAAGAAATAAAATCATTTGCAATAAACAAAACCACACACACTCAAATCGCACTTTTTTATTTTGTTGGGGGGCGGGGGGGGCGCTTGACCATTTCCCTGACTACTTCCCCAACCACTTCCTTGACCACTACCCCAACCACATGGTTCACTGCATTATATTCCAAGTATTATTCCTCTATTTTTGTAAAGCCATCCTGGGCTTAAATCGATCCTAGGAGAACTCAACCAGTTGGGGTTTTAAAAAAAAAAAAAAAAAAAAAAAAAAAAAAAAAAAAAAAGAAAAAAAAACTCTGTGATGCACTCGTAGTTTACTGAAGAGCATTTTTTGAAGCCTAAAGTGGGCGGAGCTGACCAACACCATCTTGGCAGCACATCACTCCCAGATAATCGAAAAGGGGCAAAAGGTGGGATGTGGGTGAAGCGGAGGTGCCTGGTTGCAGAAACCACACCCATCTACAGTGACAGCAGTGCAAAGACAAAACGCCATAAATTTGGTCGAAAAGGAGTTAATGATAATTTTGGGACACATAGGACCTCCTTTATCATGTGTACAAGTATCTTGGAGAAAAGCCCCGGAGAAACAAAAGCAGAACAGTAGCATCAGTTACCGCTCTTTAATTTTGTTTTAGATTGCTCAAATTAAGTTACGGTGCTCTGCATTAGTTTAGCCGTTTGTCAATATTACTGTTCAGGTCTGGAGTAAACAGTTATTCTGCCTTGGTTTTACGGTCCATTAAAGTCTGCCACATTTAAATTACAGTGTGACTGGTGTACGTTCATACATCTGCTGGCACTTCTTCAGACAAATTAGATCAATCTAACAAACTGCTCCATATAACAAAGAACTGTAAACAAGCAACGACTAGATACCTGGCCAATAACTCATCGTAAATTTATAAAGTTTTTTTTTTTTTTTTTTTTTTTAAAAGCGTGCCAGAGGTCAGTCTGGGGCTGCCCATTTTAGCACGTGCAGGGAGTCGAAGAATGCCACGACAGCACATCACATAAAATCAGTAACTGTTCGCAATTAAATCCATTTACTACCTTTTCTTGTAACTTGATAATCTGATTGCAATGACCGTCCAAAAAAAAAAAAAAAATCAATAGACACGGTGTAGCTAAACCCTGAGAACATTGCTTCAGAATAAATCATTTGCAATAAACAAAAGCCACATGCACCTCAAATCGCAATACTCTTTATTTTTTTAGGGGGAGGGAAATCTCTTAACTGTCTGAGCAAACATGGAAAACATGCCATATGAATAAAGCACTCAATTGAAAAGATCACGAGTAAGTGTTATGCAAAATGCCCATTTCAATAACCACTTCCCCCACCTTTAACACTTCCCGGACCATGACCACTTTCCCGACCATGACCACTTCCCTGACTACTTCCCCAGCCACTTCCCCGACCTTGACCACTCCCCTGACTTCCCCAGCCACTTCCCCAGCCAGGACCACTTGCCCAACCACTTTCTTGACCTTCACCACTTCCCTGACTACTACCCCAGCCACTTCCCCAACCTTGATCACTTCCCTGACTACTTCCCCAGCCACTTCCCTGACTACTTCCCCAGCCACTTCCCCGACCTTGACCACTCCCCTGACTACTACCCCAGCCACTTCCCCAACCTTGACCACTTCCCTGACTACTTCCCCAGCCACTTCCCCAGCCAGGACCACTTGCCCAACCACTTCCTTGACCTTCACCACTCCCCTGACTACTTCCCCCGCCACTCCCCTGACTACTTCCCCCGCTACTCGCCCAACCACTTCCTTTACTACTTCCCCAACCATTTCCTTGACCTCTACCCTGACCATGTGGTTCACTGCATGCATGGCCACAGGTGGTTGGGCAACATTTCTGTGTGGCATGACACTGGCCATCATGGAAACAGCTTTCAGCACATGCTTGAATCTTCTTCGGTTTGGGACAATGACCCGCCTTCACTGCATGGACACAGATAGACAGTTTTAGTCCATGCATGACTGTATGCCACTTCAATATACAGCACGAAACTCAAAGCAGAAATAGCAAGTTTTACCTACAGAGCGAATTATATTCCAAGCATTATTCTTCTATTTTTTGTAAAGCCATCCTGGGTTTAAAACTGTCCTAAGGGACGAATTCAAACCATAGATTGTGAAGGGAGAAAATAAAACCCACACACATCGGATATAGTGTCCGTGATTTCACTCGTAGTTTCCTGAAGAACATTTGAAGTCTAAAGTAGGCTTTTGGCAGCACATCCTTCCCAGAATAAAGCTTAAAACCGTGCAAAAGGTGGGATGTTGTGAAAGCGAGGTTCCTGGGTTGCAGAAACCACACCCATCTACAGTGACAGCAGTGCAAAGACAAAACGCCATAAATTTGGTTTTGGTCGAAAAGGAGTTATTGATAATTTTGGGACACATATGACCTCCTTTATCATGTGTACAAATATCTTGGAGAAAAGCCCCGGAGAAACCAAAGCAGAACACAGTATCATCAGTTACCGCTCTTTGACTTGGTTTTAGATCGCTCAAATTACGGTGCTCTGCATTAGTTTAGCCGTTTGTCAATATTACTGTGCAGGTCTGGAGTTAACAGTTATTCTGCCTTGGTTTTACGGTCCATTAAAGTCTGCCGCATTTAAATTACAGTGTGACTGGTGTACGTTCATACAGCTGTTGGAACTTCTTCAGACAAATTAGATCACGATCTAACAAACTGCTCCATATAACAAAACACTGTAAACAAGCAACGACTAGATAACATGGCAACAATAACTCATCTTAAACGCTTTACTTAAAAAACTTCTCTTTTTATATTACAGATGCCAGCGGTCAGTCTGGGGCTGCCCACTTTAGCACGTGCGGTGTGGAGTCGAATGCCACGACAGCGCATCACATAAAATCAGTAACTGTTCGCAATTAAACCCATTTACTACCTTTTCTTGTAACTCGATAAAAATCCATTGCAATGCACGTCATCGGAGAGGTTTAGTTCCCAATCGTCGAGCATCATTCCTGCTGGCGTTCACAATCCACAAGTTGTTCTTATAGGTTAAGCCATTTTCATTCAGTTCAACGTTTTAAAAAAAAAAAAAAAGGGTCTTGTATCCTTTAATGTTAACGAACATTGCAAAT
>JADLZN010001999.1:0-15960 GCA_018155175.1 Sinocyclocheilus anophthalmus | reverse complement strand
GTCACTTTTTCATGTAATGCCTTTTTTACACTGCATAAATATACCCATTTTCTTTTGTCTCCTCGAGTATTTTGTGTTCTGTGTTCTTATTTGCCAGTGACTTTTGGTTTATTCCAACACATTTACATTTATGCACTTAGCAGACACTTTTATCCAAAGTGACTTACAAAGACAAGTTCACATTTTTGTTATGAAGTTCAGGCTGTTTCCAGTTTAGTTTTTTTTTTCCCCTGCTTTTAATTTTTGGGGTCTTTGTTACTATCACAATTTCAGTACACTCATGCCTCATGAGTTGTGATTGAGTATGTGATAAAGTTTGAAAGTGGAAAAAATAATGGAGAACAAAGTCAAACTATGCCATTTAATGGACACAGAAAAACTCAGCACAAGTCAGTGATATGCTTGCTTGTAGGTGTAGTTTATTGTCTTCATTCTTCATCTTTAGTCTTGAAAATGTAAAAAATGAATAAAATAATTAATAAAAAAAATAGATTTTATAGTTTCATAGATTTTATGTATAAATAGTCACTGTTCTTTATATAATCATCATATATTGTTACCTTCCCAGCTTCACGGCTCTTGGCTCTCAGCTTGTTGACCTGGGACTCGGCGATGTCAGCGCGCTCATGAGACTCCTCCAGCTCATGCTGCACTTTCCTGTACCTGGACAGGTGAGTGTTGGCCTGCTCCTCCTGTTAGGATTACACAAGATATCCAACCCCTTTCAGAGCATTGCACTCATGGCACTGAGTGTATTGAATAGAAAATGTCAAAACTTCACAGTCAGGACATTTGACATTAGACTTACAGCTTCTTCAGCTTGGCGTTTGTAGGCCTTCACTTTCAGCTGCAGCTTGTCTACCAGATCCTGCAGTCGAGTTACGTTCTTCTTGTCTTCCTCAGTCTTTGGATGTAAAAATTGTTCATGGTCTTGGTTAAACTATGTATATCATCATGAAAGG
Source organism: Sinocyclocheilus anophthalmus (assembly GCA_018155175.1). Lineage (NCBI taxonomy): Eukaryota > Metazoa > Chordata > Actinopteri > Cypriniformes > Cyprinidae > Sinocyclocheilus > Sinocyclocheilus anophthalmus. The sequence goes on along the minus strand of JADLZN010001999.1, from coordinate 14,998 downwards.
CGTTAAATATCTAATTCTTGTGTAGTTTTACCTGGTAGGTGAGCTCCTTCACTCTCCTTTCATATTTGCGCACTCCTTTCACAGCGTCTGCACCACGTCTCTGTTCAGCTTCAACTTCAGCCTCCAACTCATGCACCTTCAGTAGAGAGTTACTGTTATCACCTGTGAAATCTTTTGAAAGGGTTACTGACACTAGACGATCTGAACCATGCCGAAGCACCCCCAAAGTCTGGTTCTTTTGGCTAGTGTGATCACTCTGTACCATGCCCGAGCACGGTACACTGAACCATGTCCTGACCCGCTTGAAGAGGTGAGCCAGAGCATGGTTCAGTTGGGCTCTGGCGCAGAACGCATGTAGTGTTAATATGTATGTATGATGTATCGCATGCAGGTATAATCGCACTCTGGTTCGTTAAAAGGCAACCGTTTCTAGTATGAGTGCACCCTAAGTCTGTATTTAGTCTGTAATTTACCCTGGACTCCAGTTTCTGGAGCTGTTTCTTTCCACCCTTCATGGCCAGACTCTCAGCCTCATCCAGACGGTGCTGCAGGTCTTTGACAGTCACCTCCATGTTCTTCTTCATCCTCTCCAGATGAGCACTGGTGTCCTGCTCCTTCTTCAGCTCCTCAGCCATCATGGCAGCCTGAAATATAAGCCAATGAAAACGAGCTAACCAATATAGATAGAATTAGCTTCCATGAATGTTCTCAATTTTACCACGTGCAGCTAAACAAGGTCAAATAACTGTTTCAATTAGAATAGAGTAACAGAATGCAAACACTCACATCAGTGATGGCCTTCTTGGCCTTGTCCTCTGCATTTCTGGCCTCCTGGACGGCATCATCCACCTCGCTTTGAACCTGGACTAGATCAGTCTCAAGCTTCTTCTTGGTGTTAATAAGACTCGTATTCTGCAGGATTTAAGCAGGTAGTTTAGTGTATATTTAACTAAAACATTATCATGTAACCTGAATTTGCTCTTAGTATTTAATAATTTTTTGTACTTGTGAGTGCAGCAGTCCCACACGCTCGCTGGCATCAACCAGCTCCTGCTCTGCCACTTTGCGGCCTCTTTCTGTTTGCTCAAGTGCAGCTCTCAGCTCCTCAATCTCTGCTTGCATTAGGCTATTCCTGCGCTCCACCATGGCGACCTGCTCCTTCATGTCCTCCTGTCCCCTGACAGCTTCATCAAGGTGCAGTTGGGCATCCTGTGGCAATGTTCTTTCTTTGTTAGTAGCATGTAATGCTTCAGATAATTCATGTATCATATTCATATGATCAAACATTTAAACTCCTCATTCTACAGAGAGATACCTTGAGTTGTCCTTGGACGTTCCTGAGCTGTTTCTGGGCCTCAGCAGCCTGGCGGTTGGCATGACTCAGCTGGACCTCCATCTCATTCAGATCTCCCTCCATCTTCTTTTTGACTCTCAGGGCATCATTTCTGCTCCTGACCTCAGAGTCCAGAGTGCTCTGCATGGAATCCATCACTCTTTGGCTGTTCCTCTTGATCTGTTCTATCTCCTCATCCTTCTCAGCCAGCTTCCTGTCAATCTCGCTCTTCACCTGGTTCAGCTCCAGCTGCACACGAAGAATCTTCGACTCTTCATGCTCCAGGGTGCCCTGCAAGGAAAAAAGGAAATAATTTACTTACTTTTTTAAACTTGTCAAATTGTACTATATGCCTCCAGAGTTATGGCAGTATATTTGTGATTGTTTAAGAAGGAAATAATTACATTCATTTAAGGTTTTGAATTACTACATTTACAAAGTTTTAATATTACTCAAAGCACTGGTGTGATGTTAGTATTGTAGCAAAGGAATGGCACCTCAGCTTCTTCTAGTGCAGTCTGGATCTCTGCTTTCTCGGACTCCACTGTCTTCTTGGCTTTCTCTATCTCATGAATGCTCTTTCCAGTCTCTCCAAGCTGCTCAGACAGGTCAGAAATCTCCTCTGAAAGTATTTAAAAATAAATTGTAAATCATTTTCTGTTTTTTAATGCATCTCTGTGTTTTAAAACCCTTGCTGTAAAAATAAAAGTGCCATTTACGTTGCAGATTCTTATTCTCCCTCTTCAGGGTCTCGAGGTGGTCAAGAGCTTCTTCATAGGAGTTCTTCATTTTGAAAAGCTCAGTGCTGAGAGAACGAGCTTCTTTCTGAGCACCTTCTAGTTCAGCCTGGCTTTCCTCATACTTCTGCTTCCACTCTGCTAGGACCTGAAGAAGAAATGTAGCCATTGTTAATTAGCCAAGTCCATGGTTCAAGGTTTAGATTTGAAGATTATCCACATCTTTCTTACCTTATCAAAGTTTCTTTGCTTCTTGTCAAGGTTGGCAGCCAATGCATTTGCCCTCTCCCCATCAATCATGAGGTCCTCTACTTCACCCTGCAGTCTCTGTTTGGTCTTTTCCAGTGAGGCACACTTGGAGTTCACTGCCTCAATGGATTCTTCAGCATCCTGCAGACGCTGTGTCAGCTTTTTCCTGAAGAAATTGGTATTAAATAATGAAATCTTACTAATATTTGTGATATTAAATGTAGGGTACTGAAGACTTTTTTCTTTGCTGTATTTACTTGGCTTCCTCAAGCTCTTCAGTGCGTTGGATGGCATCAGTCTCATATTTGGCTCTCCACTGGGCCACTTCACTGTTGGCCTTAGACATTCCACGCTGGAGTTCAGCTTTGGCCTCCTGCTCCTCCTCATACTGCTCTCTGAGCAAATCACAGTCATGGCGGGCAGACTGAACTGCATGGGCCAGAGCATTCTTGGCCTATAAGGCAGCATATTTTGGGATTTTAAACACTCTACCCTCTATACAATGGTTTGGATTTTCCAAACAAACATCTTCAATCATTTGATTATCAACAATAATAAGTGTAACTCTACTTTGACTTCTTCCTCAATATGTCTTTTGAGATCCTCAATTTGCTGAGTAAAAGCCTGTTTTCCTCTAGTTAACTGTGAAACAAGTGCTTCTTTCTCTTCCAGTTGACGGCTAAATTCACCTTAGAAACAGGTTACAGATATTAGCATGAAATATAATAGAATCTTTTAACTCAGTTTTGTTTTGAGATTTTTTACATATGTACTCTTACCATTTTCAGTCTGAAGTCTTGCACGTTGTGCATTCATGTCATTCAACTGGCGACTATTTTCATCGCTTTTGGCCTTGATTTCACTCAGCTGGTCTTCAAGAGTACGGCACATCTTCTCTAAATTACCCTAAAGAGATTAGACATTATATTAATTTGTTTGTAAAGATGATTTTGTACTTATTAATGATCATCTAGTGACATTACCTTTGCTTTAGCCACAGCCTCCATGTTGCTTGACAAGTCATCAATCTCCATCTTGTATTCACTCTTCTCCTTCTCCAGCTTCTGCTTGACCCGCTGGAGGTTGTCGATCTGTTCTCCAAGTTCAGCCACACTGTCTGCCTGCTTCTTTCGGAGAGCTGCAGCTGTAGCTTCATGCTGCAAGGTAGACTCTTCCAGATCACGACGCATCTTCTGGAATTCGGCTTCGCGCTTCTTGTTCATCTCAATCTGAGCAGCAGTGGCACCACCAGCTTCCTCAAGCCTCTCACTGATCTCTTCAAGTTCCCTGGAGAGATCAGCTCTCTGCTTCTCCACTTTGGCACGAGCAGATCGCTCTGCCTCAATTTCCTCTTCCAGCTCCTCGATACGGGCCTAAATGAAAAAAAAAGACTTCTTTATTGATATTTGTAATATGGATTTTTCCAGCTATGCATCTACTTCACCATTACACATCAGAAAGATTAGGGTTAGTGTTACCTGAAGTTCTTTGATCTTCTTCTGAAGCTGTGCTCCCAAAGACTGTTCATCTTCAATCTTGCTGAGAAGTTGACTTATCTCAAAGTCCTTCCTGTTTTTAAAGTATTGCTTTATAAAATGTGCCAAATACTTATTTTGTGTAATTGTGGAAAGTTCAAAATCTGATGGCCACTCACTTTTTGATCTTCTCATCTGATGCGGTTTTTTCATTCTAAGGTACATTCATGACTCCTGGAGCAATAGAAAGAACAATGCTCAAGACAACAAAAACAAGAGAAATAGGACGAACAAGAAACGGAGTTGACCAGGACGACATGGAAGTCCAAGCTGTACAAAAAACAGCCATGTTGCATAATTACACGTAATGGTGTGCATTAATAATGATCTGTAAAGTACACGCTTATCTTTAAACAACGAACGTCCCAACAATACTAATAAGAATTGAGAACAGGTAAAGAATTATTGGCACACCGTGCCAGAGAAAAAATGGTCCCATTTGGTAGTCAAAAGTTCATATTTCAAAGATATTTCAAAGGTCTTGGTACAGTGTAATGTATTGTGGGATACAGTACTCTGTTGTTTATTGCACATTTTAGTAAATATAGTAAATTGTTTAGTTTTCTAAATGCTTGAAAACACAACATATCCTTAATTTTCAAGTAGTATGAACAGACTCCACAAAATAAAGACAAAGGAAAAATCAGTTACTACAATTAAATTAAGACCACATTAAATGTTGTGTTAAACTATTTCAGGCACACTGCTATCATCTCTTCTTGTATTTCTGTGTGACCTACTTTTTGTTTGTGTGTGATGATATACAGAGCTCAAATGTCACAGATGGCAATTAAACTTTTGTACAACATTGTTCCACAGCAACAAGACTTGCTAATTAATAATTAAGAATTTTTGCACATAGCTTGTTTGTTCACACTTTAGATGTCTCAAATACAATGAGCTATAACATGCAGAAAAATAATTTAATGATCTTGGAATAGATGTGCACAGAAGTTTTGTTATATTGCCTCCTTGAAATGAAGTCTGTTTGCTAACTTTTACAACTCATCCTTTCTTCAAAATCCTGCTGGTAGATGCTGTAACCATCTGGGTCCGAAAAACAGAATAGCTTGTACTCTGGTGAAATATATATATATTTTTACTAATTTTTTTTTTGCAAGAAAATTAAAAACTACAAGCATACTAAACAATATTATGTCATTTCAGATCATATACTTCCCAGATGCAGTGGGTAAATAAATGGTTGCATGCTTGCATCACTCTTAAAACCACCATACTCGCAGGGACACCAGCTCACCAATTGAATTAGTCCGCCTGGCTAACATCATGTTCAAGTAACAGAGCCCAAGCGTAATTGGCTTGAGGGTAGAAAACAAACAAGCAAAACACAGCTCAGCATTAGCCATCTGATTCAATTGTTTAATTAGGACATGCATTCCAGCAAAAAACGCCTATAAAAGTAGATGGTCTCAGAGGACTAGCCATAATCTTGCTGACAATGCTCAAGCCTAAACCTCACCGGTGGGCGGAGTGGCATAACTATGCATCTACTCATCTACTGACTCATCTCTAAAAGGCTTTAAGAGAATGTACGGACCTTAGGAATAGTTGCAGGGGCCTCGTAAAAGAAGTAACTGTAGAATGGGGTTTCACTTCTGCTCGGTTTTAAAATTGTAGTAAATTAACAAAACAATCAAAAAAAAAGCAAGACAGATGAAATTTTAAAATTAAACGTAGCAATTTGGAAGAGGTAGCGAAAATCATGTTTAATAGATAAGTGATTTGTCTATGTTAAAAACACATAACTTGTTACAGTTCGCCAAGCCAGCAGACAGATGCTATCCCCTTAGCAAGCCATACATGATTTTAGGGAATACTATTGTGGTGTTGATGTACAAAGTTATGTTCTGCAAATGAATTGTTGGTGTGGGGTGAATCTTTTTTAAAATACAATAAGTGCATTTCCCCCTCCAAATCTCATTTTGGAGGAACAACAAATACTACTATATGCATTTACTGTATACATAGGTTTTTTTTTGCACATGACATTAGTGCTAATTCGAGGAGGGGAGTAGGGGTTAATGCCAATGAAAAAAATATAATAATTTAAAGGGAGGGTACAAACACCCAGAAATGATTATAATGTCTTTTGTGCAAAAAGATAATTCACATAGCGAGCCGGGTGCTGCCATGTTCATGGATTCGCCCCGTATTTCTATGTTCCCGCCCCCAACGGTGAGCTGCCAATTACAGGAATATGCTCAGTGTCATTGAGATGCATTAAACACATCTTCCATGATTTCAATGGTATGTCTGTGTCTTTCTCAGGTTTTACAAATGCACACTTGGCTGAGTTTCAGAGAGAGCTGAACTCTGCTGTATTAAAGGATATGCGGTCCAATAAAGACAATATAGCGGTCACTGTGCTGGCAGTGGACATCACCAAGAAGGAAAGTAAGTCGTCTTAGTGTAAACGTGTGTGTATGCACTACCATTTCAAAGTTTTGGGGTCGGTTTTAATTATCTTATTTTATTTAAAAAAAAATTGTACAGTAGAAGTTATAATAGGTGCGATATTCTCATAATTAAAATAACCTGTTTTCATGAATACATTACTCCAGTCTTCAGTGTCACATGCTTCAGTAATCATTGTAATATGCTGATTTGATGCACAAGAAACATATCTTATTATTATCGTGTTGGGAAACAGTGTGCGCTAAGGTTGTTGTAGAAAACCATTTTTTTCATGATTCTTTGGGGAATATAAATTTCAAAAGAACAGCATTTATTTTAAAGAGAAATCTTTTGTAACGATGCAGAAGTATTTACGGTCACTTTTGATCAATTTTAATGCATCCTTGATGAATAAAAGTAGTAATTTTTTTTAGTTAATAGTTATTCATTTCTTTTAAACTAACAACTTTTTTAAACAATATTTCAAGTGAAACTGTTTTTGTGATGTGTTATAGCTGACTGACTTTTCCTTATTTGTGCTAAGGTATGTATCACTACCATGGAAACAAATCTCTTGTTTTTCTGCGCATCACCATGGCAATGCCGCGTCTGATTGCCCCGGCGAAGCGTCTCCTTGAGCAGGGTTTTAAATTTGCCCACTTCGCCACCCAGAGCTACCAGGCCTATGAAGCCAACATTGACTTTGAGATCAGGTGTGTGTTTGAAAGTTTCTGAAACCGGTGGTGTGTGGTGGACATTGTTTGGTCGACCCGATAAAGCATGCAAGGTTTGCTGTATGTGTGTGTGACGCAGGTTCATGGTGGACAGTGATGTGGTCGGTTGCTGCTGGATTGAGCTTCCAAAAGGAAAGTACAGGCTGAGGGAGGAGAGGAGCGAAGGACAGACAGCCTCAAAATATCCAGGAAAGGTATAACCATAAAAGCAGTCAATTAAGGCATTAGAGCGATGGAAATGGGTATTGAACTGCCACACTCTGTGTGTCTTTAATGTGTTTCTCTCTCAGGTGTCGCTGTGTCAGTATGAGGTGGATGTGGCATGGAATCACTTGGTCAGTCATCCAGCGGAAGAAGAGTGGCAGAGGATCGCTCCTCTCAGTGTCCTGAGCTTTGATATTGAGTGTGCTGGAAGAAAAGGTGTGTCTGTGGATTCTTGTTTTTCTCTCCTTGTTTAGGCTCTTTTATTTGAGCTTATTCTGTGTTTGATGTGTTGGTTTCAGTGGTAGCCCGTAAAACCATGTGGTAGAAAGTTGTGTACGATGTTGTGAATCTGACACAGTGATTGTGTTGGACCTCAGTATTTCTGGTGGAAATTTTGGTATCAGTATCATCACCTCTTTAGCAATCCACAAGTTCACATTTTCATTGTTTTAGATGATGTATTTTTTAACAATCAAATATATTTTTAATATTTAATCACGAAAACTTTAATACATTTTTATTGTTAAAATAATTTAAAAATGTTACAATTACTTTTTTTCCTCAATCAAATCATCTAAAAACTCATTTTATGCTATTGACAATGTTATACAACTAATACATATACTTTAGTAGAAATATTAGTTGTATAATTAGAAAACTAATGTTATACTTTTTACACCCAACTATATTTCTACCAAATTGGGTTTTATCACTTTTTGAATTTGTCATTCAGCGTTTTAGTTAAATATATGTGTGTGTGTATGGGTGTGTATAATATATGTTATTATATATCGATATACACACACACACATACTTACACACACACACCAACCAACCCATTTGTCAGTGTAACACATTACCAAATTAACTTTCTTAGTAGTAAGTAGTAGCCACCATGTGCCACTTGTGTGCTTGTTCTTTTGTATTATAGCCTGCTGTGTAAATAACTGAAGTGTTTGTGTTTGTTACAGGTGTGTTTCCGGAGCCAGAGATTGATCCTGTGATTCAGATCGCCTCTATGGTGCAGCGTCAGGGAGAGAAGGAGCCATTTATCCGGACGGTCTTCACCTTACAGAGCTGTGCCAGTATAGTGGGCTCCCAGATTCTCTGCTTTACTCAAGAGAAACTGCTACTGCAGGTACATACTCACAGATTCTCACAATTATACTTATGCCGAAATGCTTACTTGTGCATATTCTTTTAATTGTAAATGTACATGGTGCAATAATAATAATAATGTATATGTGTGATTATCTCAGAGTTGGGCTGAGTTTGTGAGGACAGTGGATCCTGACATCATCACTGGCTACAATATCCAGAACTTTGACCTTCCGTACCTCCTCAACAGAGCTGCAACCTTAAAGGCAAGGTTTTCACACCAAGATTATTCACAATTTTTAGTACTGGGACTGTCTTTTGTGATGGTAAGTGAACAGTGGTATAAGCGGTGGCACATGTCAGAAAGGCTTTATATTTTAATTCAGGCAGGGGTGATGATATATTTGAGTCAATCATCTCTCTCCGTAGGTGAATGTGTTCCCATATCTGGGTCGTGTGTGGAGCAGTAAATCGGTCCTGAAAGACTCCAGCTTCCAGAGCAAGCAGATGGGCCGCAGAGAGAACAAAACAGTCAATATGGAGGGACGTGTGCAGTTTGACCTACTACAGGTGTGCACACATAAACTCTCAAATTGTGGCATCATATTGATTCATGACTGCACATGCTGTGACTCACCCAGTTTTCTCTGTGTTGTAGGTGTTGCTGAGGGATTATAAACTGCGCTCTTACACACTAAACGCCGTCAGTTTCCATTTTCTGCAGGAGCAGAAGGAGGATGTGCAGCATTCTATCATCACAGACCTACAGGTGCAGCCAATCAGATCTCTGTCCTATTCTTATAGCCAATCAGATCCCTCAACTCCATCTAAAGCAGTAAATCTAAACCTGTCTTTCCTTTCTCTTGTTTTTTTTTTTTTTTTTCGATTAGAATGGGAACGAGCAGACCCGCAGGCGTTTGGCTGTGTACTGTCTGAAGGATGCATATCTGCCCCTGCGCTTGCTGCAGAAGTTAATGTGCGTCATTAATTACATGGAAATGGCCAGAGTTACCGGGGTGCCCCTGACCTACCTGCTCTCTCGTGGACAGCAGATTAAAGTGGTTTCACAGCTCCTGAGACAGGTCTGCGCATGTCTCTTTGTAACACATGTTAATATAACAAACCAAGCAAACTTTATGCTTAAATGTATTTTCAATGGCTTAATTATAGGCTATGAAGCAGGATCTGGTGATGCCAGTGGTGAAGACAGAGGGTGGAGAGGACTACACTGGAGCCACTGTCATAGAACCAGAGAAAGGGTTTGTACCCGCTTCCTTTGTGATCATATTTTCATTCTCAAATTAGAGAGCATGTAAATAAAAATTGGTCATCTAAAATCACATAAATGCACAATCGTTTAAAAAAGTTAGGTGTCTGTAAATTGATAAAAAGTGACAGACATAAAAAGACACTTACAAAGTTATGAAACATTTGTATGTTGAACTGTCCGCAAAAATATTAAGCAGCATAACTGTTTTCAATATTGATAATAAAAATAAATGTTTCTTGAGTACCATATTATCATACTAGAATGATTTATGAAGGATCATGTGACACTGAAGACTGGAGTAATGGCTGCTGATTAAAATGGAAAAAAGGTATTTTAAATTGTAGTAATATTTTACAATATAACTGTATTTATCCTCGGTGAGCATGTATGCCCCCTCATTTCTTGTCAAAAAACATAAAAAAATCTTTCTCACACGCAATTTTCACCTGTGGGGGGGCTGGTGTCAATAAATAAAACGTGTAAGAGAGATGTATTTATTTATTTATTCATTCCAAAGACTTTCTAGTGGCTGACAACAGATCCTTGCAGTCTTTTCTTTCTGATAGCTAATAAAAAAAATGGCCTTAACTAATATTTTGTGTAATGTAAAAATGCAATAATAAGGTGGGAACAATGAAACAACATTTAGATTTAGCAGATGATTTGCTTTATAGTTGATAAGTCAATGTGGAAACGTCTGTGTGTGTGTGTGTGTGTGAGGTCTACAGGTATTGACAGTGTCCGTATAGCGACTCTGGATTTCTCCTCACTGTATCCCTCCATCATGATGGCTCATAATTTATGTTACACTACACTCCTGCAGAAAAGCCAGGTGGACAAACTCGGGTGAGAGATGTGTTTGTGTTTATGTAAAGTGTTAAAGTGATACTTTCTTCAAACTGCCTTTATTTTTCTATTTAATTATTTATTTACCTTTTATTTTCTCTATATATTGTGTGTGTGCATGTGCACATTTTTAGTCTGGCTCCAGAAGATTTCATCAAGACCCCGACAGGTGATCTGTTTGTGAAGAGCTCTGTGAGGAAGGGCCTTCTCCCTGAGATCCTGGAAAACCTGCTGAGTGCCAGGAAAAGGTGAGTTCAACAATTAAAAGAAATGAAAGGAAATAAAAGAAAAAAGACTGCTGATGATGAATAGGTCAGTGTAATTAAAAATGTGTTATTTTGCCTCAAATTTGTCTCTTCTGTATTTATATACTTATTTTAAAGGGACAGTTCACCCAAAAATGAAAATTCTGTCATTAATTACTCACCCTTATGTCGTTCCACACCCCTAAGACCTTGGTTTATCTTCAGAACACAAATTAAGCTATTTTTGATGAAATCCAAGAGCTTTTATGACCCTGCATAGACAGCATCGCAACTACCACTTTCAAGGCCCAGAAACATAGTAAGGACATAATTAAAATAGTCCATGTGACATCAGTGATTCAACCTCAATGTTATGAAGCTACGAGAATACTTTTTGCATAATAATGACTTTATTCTACGATTTCTTCTGTTACGTGTCAGTCTCTGCTGCCATTCACAAGGCTCATGCCGTGTAACCTGACCCACATTCGGTAAAGCCTAATGTCACATGGACTATTTTAACGTTGTCCTTACTACCTTTCTGGGCTTTGAACATGTCAGTTGCATTGCTGTCTACACAGAGTTGGAAAGCATTCAGATTTCATCAAAAATATCTTAAAATGTGTTCCGAAGACGAACAAAGCTTTAACGGGTTCGGAACGACATGGGGGTAAGTGATTAAAGACAAAAAATTCATTTTGGGGTGGAGTAACCCTTTAAACTCAAATCACTGACTTATCAAGTCACATCATTCTTTTACCAGGATTTGAATATGAATATATATATAGTATTTCAATTTTGACTCTTTGATGTGCCTGTAGGGCAAAGGCAGAGCTGAAGAAAGAGACAGACCCCTTTAAAAAGCAGGTGCTGGATGGAAGGCAGTTGGCTTTGAAGATCAGTGCAAACTCCGTGTACGGGTTTACAGGGGCTCAGGTGGGCAAACTGCCCTGTCTGGAGATCTCTCAGGTCAGTTTCAGCACTCACACATGGACAAATACCGTCAGATGGTTTCAAACAGAGATGCTTTAAGAGGCGGTGTTTTTCTTTTTTATCTGCAGAGCGTCACTGGCTTTGGTAGGCAGATGATTGAACGGACCAAGCAGCTTGTGGAATCAAGATACACGATCTCTAATGGTTACCAGGCAGATGCAAAGGTATTTAATCACATGAACGTGTTTTTACCTTGCACTCAAAACATGTAGTGATGCAAGTCAAATGTGTTTCAGGTCATCTATGGAGACACTGACTCTGTGATGGTGAAACTAGGTGTGGCCACAGTGCAGGAAACAATGAATCTGGGAAAGGAGGCTGCAGATTGGGTTTCCTCCCACTTCGTTCCACCAATCAAATTAGAGTTTGAGAAGGTAAAGAAATAACTCCCAAGATTTCACAACAGAATCCATCAAGTATTATTCCTAAGAAGCTTAATAATCTCTTTCACACTTTTTCAGGTGTATTACCCATATCTGCTGATCAATAAGAAGCGGTACGCCGGGTTATATTTCTCTTCTAATGCTGAACATCATGATAAGATGGACTGCAAAGGAATTGAGACCGTCAGACGAGACAACTGCCCTCTAGTGGCCAACCTTATCAACACATGCCTCCAAAACATCCTCATCGACAGGTACAAACATTGACACACTCAGAAAACCCCCATGTGCTCAGATAGCAATGGTGACGCACAAACTAACATGTGTAAGAGTGAAGACATGACTCTACAAGCCTTAACAAAAGCCATTTTTGTTTATGTTGGGGTTGCAAACATACCGTATTGACCGAATATAAGACAATGTTTTTTTCTAGGAAATACATCTGAAAAAACGCAGTCATCTTATATTCAGGGTCTAGACCAGTGGGAGATATCAAACCACCCGATCACACGTTCAAATGCGTGCCCCCCATGCTGAACCTACTTTTAAAAATTACTCAGTTTTACAATTCATTTTAGTTTGTACATTAATTTAAAAAGCAATGTAATAAAATAAATATAAGCTATAGCATACGGTTTTTATGTAAAATAATTTGTTTTTCAATTGATTTCTCAGACATGAGCAGTACTCAATTAGCATACTTAACGGTACCCTTTAAAGGAACCAAGACAAGTGGCCAGCGGCAGAAAACCGTGAGAATAGGATTGAATCAATTTAGCTTCTCAAAATCATCACCGAAGGACAAAATAAAATCTATAGATAATAAAACAGTTCACGAATGTTATAACAATGTTTATTAAACGTTAAACTAGATAATGTGCGCTGTATTCAGATAGTTTTGTGCGGAGCGTGGAAGCTGAAGGAAAGAGGCAGTTTGCAGGGACATAGCGACCGAAACAGACGCGATAACTGGCATTTTTTTAGTGGATACCCGTCATTTGTGCTCATAAAGGTAGAGTTAATCATCATCGTAAACTGTAAAGGGTCTACTTTATTTGTATACTCTCACAATGTCATCAAGACATTGTGCTTTTGTAAAATAAAGAATATAAACATGATGCGCTTTCTGCCGTCTCAGTCTTAAACAGGAGCGCTTCACAAAAATGAACCAAAACTCAGCGAATACATTCCTCACAGACATGATAAAATATATCTATAGAAAGCTTTAAATAACTACTTAACGAAATAAAACAAATCAAAAAACAAAACTCTTTCATTATGATCATAATCAGTAAAGATGCACTTCTCTCTAAAGGCGTGTCTAATGAGGAGATGGCGAGTCAGGATCGTCAACTTCATCTTTGCGACACTGACTCAGAAAACGCTATTTAGTACTGTTTATTGGTAAATAACTCAAATATCTCCTTACTGTTTTCCCTTGACGCATTTATGGTAATTACTTTTGCCGATGCTTTTCGGCAAACTTAAGCCTATTGCGTGCATTTAAACGCAGAACTCTTCAGCTGCGCTGACAGCACGCATGCTGCTGCTGCTGCGGCGAATGTACTAGGCTACGTTCCCGAGGCCGCCTCTGGGACAGTTCGCTACGTGTGATGTACTGGACATAGGTAGCACGGTCTTGTGTTGTTTCCACCAGCGCGGCAATCTTTTTTCATCACTAATTGATGGATGTCTAAAATATAAAATAAGGAGAAGCCTAAAACAGGCCCGACGGCCCCCGGCCGCATCTCAACTATGACGTGGGGAAAATTGTGTCCCCGAAGCGGAACCGCAGGAGCCGTGTCGTAAAGAAGTCGGGGCCTGTTGGGCCTGGGCTGAAATGCAGGGCTCTAGCTCTGATCTAGCATACAGAAAACGATTTGACTGAAAATTTATCAGACGAGATGAAAGAAAGACAGTGGTCATCTACGGAATTCGGAAAAAGAGGCGGCTTTTCTGCATTGTTGTTTGTTTTTTTTACTCTTTGTACAGCAGTTACAGTATTGTTCATTCTAAATGTATTTTAATGAAGAATATGTGTTACATAAATACATGAAATGTAGAAAATATAAAAAAGTGCTCGTGGCTCGTCTGCCAGTGGGTGCCCCCCCCCACGCATAAAAGTGAAACACCGCCTATGATTGTGCTGTTACTCCTTTCAAGCCGAATTTCACAAAATTGGGTGTTATTTAGGGGGGCCTAGACCAGGTAGAATTATTTATTTATTTAAATTAATGTAATCGATTAGATATCATAATATGTAGGCTATAATATTATAAATCAGGTTGGTTTGTATTGCTGACGTATTATGTAAATGATACATAATGTGTATCTATAGAGCCGTGACCGGCCCCGCGAGAATTCACACTTTGGACCATAGTGCGGACCGGAGGAAAAAAGGGTGAGAACCACACTTGGTCTAGACTTTGACAGGCCATAATAAGGCACCGAAAGAGAAGACAACAATAATAACCAGAAGTGGCGACCAAATACGAATAAAACAACTCGTGTGTCTGAACTGAAACATACGTCATTTAATGAGTGTTGTAAGATGCGCAGTAAAACAAAAACGGAAAAAGTAAAAGCTTACAGCTGCATGAGTCGTGTCTGTCACGTTAGCCTGATGGGACCAAGCTCCTTTTTTGTGATTTTAAAACGTAAGACAGTACCAGATTTGAAGACTACAGTAAGATTTAACTTTTACTCTTAATAAGATTTTGGTAGGCTACTATAAGATGGATAGCCTAAATGTCCCAATTCAGATGCGCTACCTGTTTTTTTTTTTTTTTTTTATAGGGTGATATCAAAAAGAAAGGTATTTTTTTTATGTGGATTGCGGTGACATGTTGGTTTACCGTATTTTCAAAACAAAAATTTAAATAGGAAAAATCTGCAATATGAAAATAATTGAAGACAAAAAGTGTTACTGAGAAAAAAAACAAGATTTGGTTTTTAA